>PYAF01005151.1:273274-292049 GCA_007407185.1 Glycine tomentella | reverse complement strand
TACCTTTTTGAACCTGATCCCTGAGGAAATGATGTCTGATCTCAATATGCTTTGTCCTTGAATGCATTATTGGATTCTTTGATATGTTTATAGCACTTGTATTGTCACATAGCAGAGGAATTTCATTCAGTTCTACTCCATAGTCTTGCATTTGTTGTTTTAGCCACAAGCTTTGTGCACAACAACTTCCAGCTGAGATTTATTCAGCTTCAGCAGTAGATAATACAACACAAGATTGTTTCTTGCAGTGCCATGAGATTAATGAACTTCCTAGAAGATGACAAGTGCCACTTGTGCTTTTTCTATCTAATTTGCACCCTGCAAAATCAGAATCAGAATAACCAATAATATTGATAGAAACACCTTTTGGATACCAAAGACCAACTCTAGGTGTAGCTTTGAGATATTTGAGGATCCTTTTGACAGCAGTAAGATGAGACTCTTTAGGATTTGCTTGATATCTTGCACATAAGCAAACACTGAGCATTATATCAGGTCTACTAGCTGTTAGGTAGAGTAAAGATCCAATCATTCCTCTGTACTTAGACTCATCAACTTTCTTTCCACTTTCATCTGAGTCAAGATATGTTGATGTAGCCATGGGAGTTGCAGCATCCTTGCTTTTCTCCATTTCAAATTTCTTGATAATTTCAAGACAATACTTGGATTGATTGAGAAAGGTTCCATTCTTCAATTGCTTTACTTGAAGTCCAAGGAAGAATGTTAGTTCACCCATCATTGACATCTCAAATTCTTTCTGCATAGCTGAAGAAAAATTCTTACACAACAAGTGATTAGTAGAACCAAAAATTATATCATCCACATATACTTCAAACTAAACATCTTCAAACAAAATCTTCTTCCTGTAAGCAGTTAGACAGTCTGTCTTTACTGTTCATCTGTTCACGCGAATGGAAATCGAGGTCATAGCAGGTGTCAACCACAGACACAAAACATAGGGTAAGTTTATAATAAACATAGTTTAAGCAACAGGTTATATTTAGTGCGCAGTTATTTATAACAACGTCCTCAAACTTCAGTTCTAATTTTATATGATGCATTATTCTCCCAAACACTCAACATCATGAACATGTGGTACCAATTGTCAAGATAACCCCATCCTAGTGGCAAAGAACTTCTCCGATCAGTCAGGGTCTCTCGGTGTTGCACAGGTTCTCACCCACACTCATGTGATCATCATGGGTGGCGTGATTCCCCACCGCAAGAGTCACCCCCAGTTCAGACTCCTCTACCTGAACGCACGGACTCTGTTCCTGCAGCTATCTGACACACCTTCTCTCTGAGGCACACCTCCTCTCTAAGGCAACTCTATGAGACACATGAGACTGATTCACTTATGCATATCTCATTCATTTTACAAACTCAGATTTATTTTCAACATCAGTCTCCAATGACTGTCTCACATAATTTACTTAGAAACTCAACATATCATTTATGTACAGAGATTAATAGAACATTCAGCAAGTATAAAACTTCATTCAGGCACTCAATCATATAACTATAACTTAAATCCAACAATTACTCAGATACAAGTCATACTTCACAGAACTTCAAACACTTATTCAAACCCAAGTAACACTTAAACTATCCTTATCATAAAACTTCCCTATACATACCTGATAACTCCTTACAAAGCTTGACAAACTTTTCCTAAATGTGCCAGCCTTCTACACATGACCTTAAGGGAAGTGGGGCCTCTTCTCACTTAACTTATGCCTTGAAAAGGAAAGGGTGAAAATGAAATGAAAGAGATAGGAGGGAGAGAGATTCACGTGGGGTTTGGTGGAGAAAGGAAGTCTTGAAAGTGACTTCTACTTAAGGGCCCTCCTCTCTTTATATAGGGTTTGAAAAGTGATAAAATATTTAAAGATATAATTACCCTTTCTAATTAGTTACTCTCATTTGGTTCCATTAGAACTTAGTTTCATCTCATTCCATTACATCCTAACTAAACTCATAATTATTCTTCTAAATATCTTCCAGCTTTATAACAAAAATCTCCTAAGTCATGAGGACTCTCTTCCAAGAGTCCTCCACTTGTCCCCATGTATTTAAGTCATGAAATCTCTTCTCTTCTTACTCCCTCACTTACATGGCCATCAAGGGGAAAGGAGAGAAGATTTTTCTTCCTTTCATGCCATCTTGTACAAATATCTTTCAAAGTTATGATAGCTTCTTATCCCTTCATTTAATGGAAACTTACAAGTGGATAGATATTTCTTAAGCTTTCATGATTGCACCTTATCACTTTAATTTATGAACCTTAAGGTATTTTTCTACTCATCATGACTCATCAATTTTGAATAGGACAAAACCACTTTATCCCTCTCCTTTCCTCTCTTCACGTGGGTACCATGGCCAAGGGGAAAGATTTTTATCTTCCCATCCTCCTTCTACACCACGTTTTGGTTTCCTTTAGAGAGGAGAAAATTGTGTGGTTCTCCTTGTGTCCATATGTTATCTTTCATGAAAAGGAAGAATTCAATTCCAAGTTGTCTTCACACATGGCATTCATAGGAGGAAATAAAGTTCAATTCGAACTCTTCTGCCTAAAGGATAAGATTAAATAATAGAACTCTAGAGATTTCCAAAAATTGACTTCAGTTACATTACAAATAGCTCACAAACATTCTATATAGAGTGCTACACAAGCTTTACGTACAAGACCGCTGTATCTTAATTCTGATTGGTCCGTTCTACTTCTGACCATCAAAATTACTAAACCATTTTATTAAATAAGTCTGTACATCCTACAATTAAGAGAAAATTTCACATATTCTACTTATCATTTTTCCATATTTTTTTGCTGCCTGAATTCTCCTGAAAAAAATTTCAAAGTAATTACCGTATAAAATTCATAGAAATTCTATTATAAGGTTTTTCTGTTAGAGCTTATAGTTTCTAACTCTACAAATTATTCTCTATCATATGAGTCCTGTCTCACCTTATTCTGCTTCAGTTTGAAATTTCTAATTTAGACAGCGTGTACCAACGCTGTCCGGGAAACAATCAAATTTCTCCTAAAATTATATATCTTTAGGATCAGAAAATTCTACTAATTAATAATATACATAAAACGTGTTCAATAAATGCTCATATCATCATAAAATTCGGGGTGTTACACATGTAATTCCAAGAGTAAATCTTTGTAAATATAACTATATTATGTTCTGACATGTGAATGATATACAATGTTTTAAGTGTACATCCATATGTATCCATTTATGTATTTGTTCCGTTGTATGATAATTGTATTATCGCGAAAAATTTACTACCATTTTCATAATCAAATTAATGGAGTTTTCATTATAATTTGAAATTCACACGATATAAAGTTAATGATATCGTAGCAACGAGACGGGTTATTACAGCGATTATGAGTAATAATTGTCCAGCCCAATATACTAATGTAGACGAGGTATTAATAGGTAGGCAGAAATCTAACAAGTTATTCTTAGATACAACCAAGAAAAAATTAACAAGTGATAAAATTTAAATTAAATGTTCATCATTTATTTATTTTGATTTGTGTTCCTTTTATAAAGATGTCATATAATTAGTTTCATTTGATAAGATCTGATTTTATGAAAATTTTATAAAATTGAAATTTTCAATTTTTCTTATTATCTTTTGTTTATGTAAATAAAATAAAATATATAATCAACTTATGAACAAGAAATTTTATAAATAAACTTTTATGTTTTTTTATTTTTAAAATATTTTGTATTATAATTCAACCTTTTATTAGGAGAGACCAAGAAAGGAATCATCAAATTTCAGACTACTGATCTTTATGAAAATTATAATATTATGATAGGAACTGACAGTTTCAAACCTTAATTATATAAATAATTTAAATTATATTTTATTATTTTTTTCAATTTTTTTTCTCTTCATTTTTTCGCTTCCTTTCATCCCTCTTTTTATTAAGTTTATTTTTTCATCTCTTTTATCTTATTTTCACTTTTTCTTTTTTTCTATCTTTCTTTTTCTTTGTCTTATTTTTTGATTTATCATTGAGTTCATCTAATTAACTTGGATTAAAGGTGTTATTGATGTTGATGTTGTTGATATTGTATTATTTATCTTGATGTCGTATTAATTTGAAAAGAAAAAAAAATGCCTGTGTTCCACTGTCATGTCTTTCTTTAATTACGCGGGATAATTATGTGGTGTGTTTGCAGCAATATATACAAGGCATATAAAGTTCAGAGAGTTAGTTACGCATTATAAAAAATCATATTAAATAAATTTAAATTTGTTAAAATTATTAATAAAATAATATGTAAATAAAAGACAAAGTATATAAAGATTGTTGGGAAATGTCAAATGTAGAAAAATAAAAAGAGGAGAATTATGTTTTAATAGAACAAAAAAATAATTATGTTTTAATTCGTTTAAAGGAACAAAAAAAAAAGAGATTAATTATTTTATTCTATACTTAAGAATTGAGTCTCTTAAGTTTTTATTAGTAATACAAAAGATATTAAAAATACATAGAAAGTATATTTATAAAATTTAAAAAACATAATATAAATATTTAACATATCTTCATTAAATCAAATATTTATCAAAAGAAACTAATTATATTATAATCCCTATTAGAAGTAAATAAAATTAAATCTAATGAACATTGTTTCTTTTTTTTTTTTTTATATTTTATCACTTATCAATTTTCTATTAGTTGTGTCTAAAAGTGAGGTATTAGGTTTGTGTTTACTTAAGAATATCTCGATGTACACTCCCTTTTATTGAAAGCTAAAGAACTACTATATTAGTATATTCAAAACTTCCTTCGAATTTTAATTATTTTTAAGAAACTATGCATTCCACCTATCGTATAGGCATTTTATTTTATACATTTTACTAGTAAACTAACAATCTATTATATGAATTTTTTTTATATAAAAAAATACTGGTTACTAGAACCGATATAGTAGGAGGGTTTGAATAATTTTAAAAAAAAATCTTATATTTAAACCAGGGCAGGTCCTGGGCCAACATAAACAAGGCAGCAGCGCAGGGCCCAAATTTTTTTTATTAGCTTAAAGAAAAAAATTAAAAAAATAAAACTTGCATTCCTCTTTTTCTTTCCTCATTCTTTTTCCTCTCTCTCTTTCATCTTTCCTCTTTCCTCTTTCCTTTTCAATTGTTCCTCTTTCCCAATTGAAATCGATATTTAATATACAATTTTGAAAATTATTTGAAATGTAACGAATTTTTATATCTTTTAATATTATTTGTATTTCAAAAAATTTGTGTGTTAGAGACCCATTATTTTCACTTCGCTCTGTGTCAAAGAATTTCAGGAATGACCCTGATTTACACTTGGTTGCCATTCTAAAAAACAAATCATATATTTTTTAATGATTATAATAATGAGATTTAATCAGATGACCTCATATAAACTATCTTCACCCCTTATTTTCAGCTAGCAAAATCTTAGTAACTTATTCTTCTACGCATATAAGTGAATACTCATTATGGAAATCATATTATTTTATTGGTATTCATTTTTATTTTTTTATAAGATTTATGAGCCGCCATTAGTATGAGACATATTAAATGAAGCATTCATGAGAAGTTGTTTTGGTCTAAACCACATGTATACTTCACTTGAAATAATGGTGTTCAAGTGAAGTAAGACCATTATAAATGATAAAATTCTTTCTCCAAGTATATTTAACAAAACTAAATATTTTATGAGAAAATTTTAAAACAAGAAAATGTAAACATAAAAAATAAATATACAGATCACCAAATCATTGCACGCATCAACTATGAGTGTGCCCCAATTAATCATATTAAGGAATCATGTTGAAGAGGGGCAACAAAAGTAAAGTCAAGAACGGCATGGTCGCACAGTCCCTACCACTTGAAGCTGTCACTATACGAGTCGTTCTTGTAATCAATAATAATGCACCAAACAAGAAAAGAATGAATGAAGCAAATAAATAAATAAAGTAGGGGTGGAAAATGGAGAATCAGCTTCCAAAAGGTTGGCTTCCAGGGACTGGGGAACTCTCACTTCTGCTCGGTCTTCAGTCTTCACTAAATCAAGTAGCTAAAGTACGGAGAATCAAAATGACATAAATAAAATATAAGAGTAATTAGTGCAATAGGGTACCAGTAGTGCTTTATGCTTTTTATTTGAAAAATGAAAAAATCATAAGCAAAGTGCAATAGGGTACCAGTAGTGGCTAGTGCCTAGATTTTTGTGCTGTAGTGCACGAGGGGTGTTTATTTAATTGGTTATCACTATTAAGTATTAACATCGTGACGCTCAAATTTAAAAAGGAAAAAAATTGAGTCAAGAGTTGGTGAAATGTGATCTGTTGTGCGACTATATATGCCGTCTTTGACGGGAAGACAAAGGAATCTTTCGGGTCACTTTCATCGAATCTCAACGGTAAGCCCTGCGAGTTCTTTGTGCCTAAAATATCTTGATTCATGGCAGACAGCTAGTGATAATTCTATATTGCGACTTTTAAAACATTATTAATAAAAAGTTTAATGTTAATTCATTTTCACGAAAAAGACAAAGCGGTTACAATAAGTTTTAATTCTTCAAACAATGATATGTTTAACTAATGTTGTGAATATTTTAAGAATCACTTTTAATGAGAAAAAAAATTCTTTAATATTATCTTCTTTTTTTCTTCTATAGTTATCTTGCAAATAACATAGTTTTCTAAACAAAATATGTTGTTGAAGAGCAAATTTTAACAAGGGCAAGATAATTTAATATGTATTAAGAAACATCTTTTATTTATTTTTCAGTATGCTGCAATAATTATAAATAATTAAAGAGCAAATTCTAAAAATTGAGTGATACATTAACGAGACCTACCGATCCCCAAACAATAAAAAATTAAAGCCACACGCCCATACTACAGGTATGATTGTGCATGCAACAATATATACGGAGTCTAGTGCAGAAAGAAAACCAAGGAAAACATATTACTTAAACATTATTGAAGTTAATTATAGTCTGCATGACTAATTTCCCTGTCCAATTTTGTTTTTGTAAGCATGGCCAACGCCAGGGCTGTGACCAGGGTCAGTAGGTTTGTAATCATCTTTTGAACCCTCAGTCACGAAAACTTCAGCATCTGGGCTCTGAACTACCACCATTGTTTTCATCTTGTTATCTTCTGATGGTGTAATCATTTTGTGGCCAACACCAGGACTCCCTCCTGGCGTAGTGGGTCGGAAAGCATTGGTATTGTCTGCACCTGAATCTTCTTCCAAACTTCTTCATTATAGTGTGATGATTCAATTTTGGTTTTAAGTGATGGAAGGCGAGGTTGGGGATTATTTGCGATAGTGTTTGTGTTTGGTGAGGAATATTGGTTCAATGGCTGTATGTTTATTTTCCGTCCATTTGTTAAAAGGGAACCATGGCATGCAAGTAATGCTAGAAAAATGAAGAAATATCTGTGCACGGCCTGAAATTTAGTCATGATATATCACTGAAGAAGCAAGAACTGAAAGCCTTTTATGTAGATAGAGACTAGAGAAATGAGCTGGTTATCTCAAAATAAAAATATAGAAAAAAATGAAGCTAGCTAGAGGAAGATGCGAAGGGAGATGATATGACAAGTTCTGGGATCCTCAAGGTATTTATAATATGTTGAGTGTGAGTGCTCTCTCCAAAGATTCTAATTGCTAATTATGTAATTTGACTAAGTATGTGGAGTGGTGGCAATGTGAATGTGGACCGTTTATAAGTCAAATAGCTTTCAATTCCATTGGCCCCCTCTCTCCTGTGCAAACTTGCTTTTGTGTGCATGCATAAAATAAATTGGGCCCATCATCGTTTTCCCAAGTATTTGCATTTGATTTGAATGTTGCTTATTTTGATCTTCTTTTGTTGCATAGTACTACAAGGAAAATGACATATGCCTATGCCTAGATATGAAAATTGTCATTAAAAATTCAAAATGCATGGGTAAATACATTATAGACTTTGTCTTATGGATATTTTATCCGTCAACTTTGATGGGACGTACAATGATGAAAATTGTCTGTCATTATAGGTTTTACCTATAGATTTATTTTTAACTACAATTACATTTGACTATCACTATATGTGGTTCCTACAATTCGCAATGTGTATAGGTAAAAGTCATTAACTTTTATCTATAGCCTTCAAGCGTAGGTAGAAGCTATGAACTTATTCCTACAACCTTCAATTGTAGGTCGAAGCTGAGAACTTATACCTATACTATAGTCTTCAACTATAGGTAAAAGTTATATAGTAACAAATAAATAAAGTTCTAGTTATGTTCTCTAATGCTATCCATTCATATTCTTTTCTTCGGAAATTATCTTGTGCAAAGGACATAAATTAACTACTATGGTGAAAGTTAAATTTCATAAAAAAAAAATCAAAAGTAACGTACTTGGTTTTGTGATATTTTTTTATTAAAAAAACGTGATTTTATGTGATAATAAACATAGTTTATATACCACCAAAAGGTTTATAATTCAAACCAAACAGTAAGAGTGGATTACAAATTGTAATAATTGATAGAAAAATCATTAAAAAAAATTGCATCATTCACAAGCTCAACTATAAGTTAACACTGCAGCAATCAATGAATCCAACAATGGGACATAATAGGTTTGTTCTAGTTCAATTCTAGTAACCAGAATGGCCAATTTTTGCTCACCAAAGTTCATGCAATGGATAAATTGAACACGGGTCAATCCATATTTTCCAAACTTACTAAATACTAATAAATTTAGGTTAGCTCATTTTAACAAGATCATTTCAACATCTCATTATCTAAGAACTCATCTTTATTCAAGAAACTAGTTGAGATTGTCACGACTCAGAGATGATGGAACAATACCTATTAGTTTCTAGCACTAAATATGTAAGTTTAACCTACACATAAGCACAATTTGTAATTGTCACATTTTGAAACAAATAGGAAAAATTAAAACATGCAACATGGAAGAATTAAACATTCTCAAGAATTGTATAGTTTATAATTACCTCTAGTTGTTGAAGTGCATTGTCTGACAAGGTCGTTTCTACTAGGATACTGTTAAGACTCTTGGTAAGCGTATCAATTGTCGTTGTAAGTTACAAAATTCATAAAAGTTCATCTCCACAAGGACTTGAGTTTACTTAGTTAATTCAAATAAAATTCAACAGTTTAAAAGTTATGTACAAAGAGTGTAAGTGAAGGTTCATTTGATTTGTACAAAAATGCCATGCACAAAGATCTTGTGACCCAATACAATACCTTCAGTCACCATAAAGTGACATTTTTCCTAATTAAGCACAAGATTTATTTCAATACATCTTTTCAACACAGTATCCAGGTTAGACAGGCATATATCAAAAGTGTAAAATATGGGAACACTTCACACTTAACCAAGAGGGGGGTGAATTGGTTAGCCTTGGTAAATTTAAAAATTTCTTGATGTATTAAAAAACAAAGTTTCTTTGTCCTTTGGATCTTTATCACAAAATCAATTAAGAATCTTTATCCAAAATCAATCCAAGACTTGTAATGCCTCAAGAAACAATATGTAACATAGAATTCACAAGAAGAACTAACAATTATGCAGTAGATAAGAGAACACAAATTTATACTGGTTCACCTCAAACACTATGAGGCTACATCCAGTTTCTTCTACTCAACACTAGAGTAGAGTTCCACTATAACAAATAATATCCTTACAAGCAATTACAAGCTTCTCTTTATCAACCCTAGATAAAGTTCAGAAGTCTAAAAACCTATTAGACCCTTAGAAGCAATACCCACACTAAGAACACTACTCAGCTGTCTTTAGAGAAACACTATCTCTAATCTTGCAAGAAAAAACCAATAACAATGGAACTTACAAACAAAGATACAATCAGAATGTTTACACCATCAAAGAGTAAGGAAAGAATTTACCTGATGATCCAAGAATGATATGCATAATGATGAATATACCAGGTTGAATGTAGAAACAATATGCAGAACAAGCCTTTTCTTAAACTTTGAAATGAATTGCCTTGCTTCACTAAATCCTAGTGACCCATATTAGTTTTAATGGAAGCAAGACCTTTTGAACCAAGAAGAATGCCTTTGTGACTGATTAGAAAGCTCTTAGAATGCTCAGTGCTCGAAAATTCAATTTCTATTTCGTTCTCTTAATCAGACAAGGCAAGGGTTCTATTTACATAAAGAACTGTAACAGAAATATTCGATTAAACCAGCTCCTGTAATTGATTGTTTATGAATTGTAATCGATTACATACGCTCCCGTAATCGATTAAAGTGTTCAAGATAAGTTCTGGGTTACAGCAACGGGTCATTTAATCGATTATCCCGATGTGTAATCGATTAAGTCAGACTTTGTAAAAATCATGTTTGTGAAATGTAATCGATTACAATATATGGTAATCGATTAAGACAGACAACATGCAAAACATGAAATGAACTAAATAATCGATTAACACAAGTGGTAATCGATTAAGGCAGAGTGATCCTAATTTCTAAATAGGTATTTAATCGATTACGAATTAGTGGTAATCGATTAAACCAGTCACTCAGTTAAATTTTTGTGTATGCAGGACTGAAATAATCGATTAATACGATGATGTAATCGATTAATTTGTTCTTAATGATTTCCAGAAAGTTTGAAGAACAATATAATCGATTCTTTATGTCTAGTAATCGATTAAACTAGCTTAGAACCATTTTTCCAAAATACTTAGCTTCTTTTTAAGTTTCAAATCAATTACTTAAAGCCTTTATGATATAATGCATGAATGAATATTAATGATATGCATGCAAGGACTTGGATCAATAGAAGACTTTCTTTCCTTTTACATTTAATCACAATTCTTCATCTTCAAGCCTTCAAGCATGTTGAAAGTCAAAACATTGCCAAGTCTTTATATTGCTTCAATCTTTAAGAGCTCCCCCTCAAATCAACAAAAAGAAGTACCAAAAACAGAGAAATCATACATAAATACTTCAATGCTTTTTTTGATAAGATCAGAAAAGATAGCAAGCATGCATCTCTGAAAGGTAGTAGGTGCATTACAAAGAACAAAAGGCATTTTCCTATAAGCAAAAACACCGAAGGGACAAGTAAAAGTTGTTTTCTCTTGGCCCTCAGGATCAACATTTATTTGATTGTATCCTGAATAACCATCAAGAAAACGGTAATATTGTTGACCTGCTAGTCTCTCCAGCATTTGATCCATGAAAGGTAATGGAAAATGGTCCTTCCTAGTGGCTTTGTTGAGCTTCATGTAGTCAATGCACATTCTCCAACCCGTGACAGTACGAGTTGGGATTAGCTCATCTTTATCATTTTTAGTCATACCACCTTTCTTGGGTACTACCTGAACAGGGCTTACCCATTGGCTATCAGAAATAGGATATATAATCTCTGCTTCTAGTAGCTTAACTACTTCTTTTCTGACATCCTCTTTCATGGTTGGGTTAAGGTGTCTTTGAGGCTGAGCTACAGGTTTATAATCCTCTTCCATTAAAATTCTATGCATACAGTAAGAAGGACTAATAACTGTTAGATTTGATAATGTCCAACCAATGACTTCTTTGTTTTTCTACAAAACTTTCACCAGTTTCTTTTCTTCTTCTTCAGAAAGATTTTCATTGATGATCACTGGTTTTTCAGAATTACTTGCAAGAAAAACATATTTTAAATGTTAAGGTAATACCTTTAATTCTATCTTTGGTTCCTCTTTTTGCTTCTCTTCCTTTAGTTCTTCAAAGAGGGATTGGTGATAAGGAATCTCTTTGCAAGAATTCTGCTATTGAAGACATTATGATCTTTCTTTATCTACACCTTCATCTCCGTCTTTGACTGCTTTGGTTAGTGGTTTCTCCAAACCATCTTTCATGTGAATTAGTCTTTTAGAGTCAAAGATTACCTCATCCAGAACATCAACTCTAAAACACTCTTTTTTATCTGTGGGATACTTCATGGCCTCAAGAAAGTTGAACTGCACTGAATCATCTTGAACTCTCACATTGAATTTTCCTTCATCAACATCAGTTAAGACTTTGGCAGTCTTCATGAAAGTTCTGCCAAGAATTAATGGAACTTTACTGTCTTCATCCATATCTATGACTACAAAGTCGACTGGGAAGAAAAATTTGTCAACTTTCACCAACACGTCTTCAATGATACCATAAGGATGCTTAATGGTTCTGTCAGCTAATTATAAAGTCATCCTAGTTGGTTAGATGACAACTTCCCCTATCCGCTTGACCATGGATAATGGTATGAGATTGATGCTTGCGCCTAAGTCAAGAAGAGATTTCCCTACTGATAATTTCCCAATAGTCACAGGGATTGGGAAACTACTTGGATCTCTTGATTTTTCTGGAATGGTCTTTTGGATGATTGCACTGCAACCTGCATCTAACTCTACAGTTTCATCATCTGTGTATCTTCTCTTCTTTGTGAGTAGATCCTTCATGAACTTGGCATATGTTGACATTTGCTTCAATGCTTCAGAAAAAGGAATGTTGGTTTGTAATTGTTTGAAAATATCTAGGAAGCGCTTGTACTGCCTTTCCTTTGCTTTCTTGGATGGAGCATGTGGATAAGGCATATGCTGAACCGGTGATGGGGTTAATATAACTTTGCCTTTATCAATTTTTTTATTTTCTTCTTCACTTATAACTTTTTTCTCAATTTTCTCATTTGTCTCCACTTCCTCATTTTTCTCATTTATTTTTTCAACTTTTTCATCATTTTTTCTACAACTCCTTCATTTTTCTTTTTCTCATCATCCTCCTTCAAACCAACCACTGTCCCCCTTCTTGTTGTAATATCCTTACATTGTTCCTTTGGGTTGACTTGTGTGTTTGCTGAGAAAAAGCCACCTCCATGCTCAGATAGTTGTTTTGCAAGTTGTCCAACTTGAACTTTGAGATTCTTGATGGAAGCATCAGTATTCTTTTGATTGGAAATGGACATCTGCATAAACTGGGTGAGAGTGTCTTCCATTTTTGACAATGTATCAAGCTAAGCTTGTTGTTGTGGATTCCTGTTTGAAGGACTTGCATAAGCATTATTAGAAGGACCTGCATAGGAATTGTTAGTGGTACTTGCAAAAGGAGGGTTAGTGGGCGCATTATATGTATTTTGTCTCCAACCATAAGGTTGATTTGAACCTGGACCGCCTCAATAACCTTGATAATTTCCTTGGTAATTCTGTTGAGGTCTAGTATGGTTCTGCAAGTAATGAGTTTCCTCTTCTTGTTGGCATTTCCAGGTGCTAGACAGTTGCCATTTTGATGGTCTCCACCACATAAATCACATCTTAGAATTTGTTGAACTTGATGAGCTGTATGTGCTGTGATCCTCCTTGCTGGATTTGTTGAGGAAGTTGGCCTATTTGTTTGTTCAAGGCCTCTAGTTGTTGAGTCAGGAGCTTATTTTGTGCTAGAATGGCATTTTGAGTATCAAGCACCATTATGCCCTTCCTCTGAATCGAAGATCTATCATGGTGAGATTGATAATCACTAGTTGCTATGGAGTCAATGATTATAATGGCTTCCTCTAGGCTCTTTGACATCATTGTTCCTCCAGTTGAGGCATCAAGAATCATTTTGGTTAGAGGCCTCAAACCACTGTAAAAAATGTGTAATTGTGCAGCATCATCAAAATTGTGATTTGGGCACCTCCGAAGTAATGATTTGAATCTCTCCCATGTTTCACAGAGAGGTTCATCTGCTCCTTGACAAAATATTACAATTGCTGATTTGGCACTGATGAATCTTGATGGAGGAAAGAATCTAGCAATGAATTTCTCCTCCAATTCTTCCCAAGTGGTTAGACTTTTGTTTGGTTGGGACTGAACCTGTCAAAGAAAAAGGAAACGCTCTAAGGTAAATAGCTTCAGCGTCTTCGTTTGAGGCTCTCATAGTACTGCATAGCTCCATGAATGTAGATAAGTGTGTGTATGGATACTCATGGTCTAATCCAGCAAATGGATTTGAGCCAATGAGACTGAGTAATGTTGGCTTAAGCTCCACAACTTTATTGTTGAATGGAAGGATGACTATGCTGTTGTAGTGCTTTGGTCCTTGTTGGTATGCATAGTCACCAAGAGTCCTCCTTGGTGGTCTATTTTCTTCTCCCCCTCTGTCAGCCATATTATCACATACAAGTGGTTTTGAAGGAGAATCGATAGACGAAGTTTCACCCAGTGGCTTATGGCTTCTTGTTCCTTTTTCTTTTTGTTTTGGTAATTTCTGGATCAAACAAAGGTTTAGCTGTAGAAAATTTATCTTGCATAAAGGAAAAAGAACAAACTACAAGATCCCGTAAACACCAAGGTTAGCAAAATATAAAAAGAGAATTTACACAAAATTTAAAATAAAAGTAAATAAAAAATACAGAAAAGTCCTACT
Source organism: Glycine tomentella (assembly GCA_007407185.1). Lineage (NCBI taxonomy): Eukaryota > Viridiplantae > Streptophyta > Magnoliopsida > Fabales > Fabaceae > Glycine > Glycine tomentella. Next base: position 277,623 of record PYAF01005151.1, on the reverse strand, counting down.
AAACTGAAAGATTAAATTTAAAAGAACTGAGTAAACGACTCAAGTCCCAGGCAACGACGCCAGAAACTTGTTAAGACTCTTGGCAAGCATACCAATTGTTGTTGTAAGTTACAAAATTTATAAAAGTTCGTCTCCACAGGGACTTGAGTTTACTTAGTTAATTCAAATAAAATTCAACAGTTTAATAGTTATATACAAAGAGTGTAAGCGAAAGTTCATTTGATTTATGCAATAACAGAAGTACGAATATAACGAGAATAAAATCTAACGGATTTAGTACGTTGATATTACGGAAACTACAGAAACAAATAAGGCGAGTTTATTTAAATTCAAGAAAAGTGTAAGATTAGATTTCGTCGTTCGTACCCTTAGTATTCAATTAACTTTACCATGCATAAATCATTTTTTATCCTTATTGATGCACACATTAAATTACCCAAATTGATTCCTCGCATTTCAGAATCCTAAGGATATTTACTAAATATTGATCCCTCGCATATCGAATAAATATCCCAACATTAAAATCATAATCGAGTGCTTTATGCAATCAAAATGTTATGCTTTATTCCTAGCAACGTAACGTAATGAGTAAAATCATTCAATTCAAACCCTAAGATAACTTTCCAGTCTCACTTAAGATTAACTTCATAAAACTAGTGATTAAGTAGAATCAAGCATTAAGGACAAAATGAAATTACCAATGAGGAATAGAAAAGATTCATGCATAAATAAATATTAAGAGAGACATAGGGGTAAGAAGATTACATCCAATCCTTAAGAGAAGCTAGCCAACCATTGCGGAGAGAACCTCCACAAGGGAAGAATTGATGAAGGGAACCATCACCACTTCTTTCCGGCAGAGTCTCCACACTAATTCTCATTTCTCTCACTCTCCCTAATCACTATCCTAAGCAATTTTTCTCTTACAAAGCTCAGAAATTCGTCCAAGGAAGAAGGAAAACAAAAATGGAATGTTGAGCACCTGCTTGAGTCCACTCGCCCAGGTGAGTGGTTTTGCCTATGTTTGCTTGCCTGGGCCAGCTAATCCTTATCCCCTTGGAACTTGCAGCTCGCCTAGGCGAGTGATTTGGCCTAAGGATGCTCGCCTGGGTGAGTTAAACGCTTAGTGATGAAGAAAGGTCTTGGGCCTAGGCCTTTTTGCTTATGACACCCCTCAATTTTGATCTTTATGCCCTTTTTGCTTGCTTTGATGCTTCGGAAGTCATTGGAACCTATCAAAATACAACATGTGATTGGACTAATCTTTCAAAATATGAAAAACAACATTTACAGAAGTACTAAATTCAAATTGACTGGGTTTAGAATAAGTTTATAAGCAAATTTACTAAGATCAAAAGATAAGTTTCGTATTGTAAGTTTGAATTGTTCTAAAATAGGGCACTTATCAGATACCATCTGCAAAGTAAAATTAAAATATCACTCTGTATGTTTGAAGAGAAGATTACTAAGAATACAAGAACATGAAGATAATTATAAATAGAGCATCATGCTTGTACTTTCTGAATAGAATGTTGTATTAAGAGACAAAGTTAGAAGGAAAAAAGGAAATAAATAGGTGCTAAAAAATTAATAGGAAAATAGAAAAAAGTAAAAAAGGACTTTAATAATAATATCATACAAGACCTAGGAAAATATTTAAAGGGTAGAAATAAGGAGTGGACACAGATCATATGCATTCCCATGCTTAGACAAAGAACGTGAACAATTAGTGGCAGAATTCTTATGATTAGTGACAAAAGGAATTACCATATAATTCTTCCATGATGAGTGAGAGATGTTCATCCAAATATTTTAAAACAATTGTGCTACCTACACCAAGAATATCTAGCTCACTAAACTAACCAGCTTAGAGGAGTTTACATAATCAAGCTCATTAAACAAGTTATAAATTAGATTAATTTGTTCTACACATCTAAAATGTATGATACTAAGGTGATAAGGGACTTGCTTTATCAACTCGAGAAATCTACATGTAACAATAAAGTTCCTGTAAAAGAAACTCTTGTTATAAAAATTACTTCTTGAACCTCCCTAAGCAATAAAGATAATAAATCATATTAGCTTCTTCAATGCCTTCAAAATTTGCCCACATTAGCACACTAGTTCCTATAAAAGTTCCTCCACTAGAAAGCAAAAAATTGTATAAGCTCAAGTTCCACAGCTAGCTTTCTTGTCTACTCAACACTACAAAAAAAAAGATATTTTCGATGGTACAAATCTGTCCGTGACCCCAAAAGTCCATTGGTAATTCAATATTTTTGACACACCAAAATCTATCAGTAAAATGCTCGTAGGAAATTTTAATCGACGGATTTTTATTATCCGTCGATAATTCCCATAAAAATATCTGTCGGTAATTTCCCACTGATACATTCGTCGGTAACTTCCCATGGATACATCCGTAGGAAATTACCCATAGATACATTGTGGGAAAATCCGTTGGTAAGTTTTCTTTTTCAAGAATTCTTTATTTAATTTTTTATTTATTATTTAACATCGGTAATTTATGAATATTTTTTTCATTTATATTATTCAACGTCAATATTTAAATTAACACATACATGTAATTAACGAAGTACTCATTAATAAATCCAAAACAAATGGTAAAACAAATTCATTTAACTTCAAAATATCACAAAGTTATGAAATGACACACAGTTAGCAACATACCATTTTTACAATTTCATATGAAATAAAACATAATTTAAGAATAATTATTCAAAAAAATTCTTAAATTTCAATAAAAATACGAAAGATAAATCTTTAATGTTTCTAATTACTTTCTGCATTTCCATCTTTTCCCTTTCTGATCTAAAAGACATAGGTAGAGTATTAGCAATTTCATCTAAAGAGTCTTAAACTTTCTCTAAATCTAAAGAGTCTTCAACTCTCTCAGCATCCATATAGTATTCTAAATCTAAATAGTCTTCAACTCTCTCAGCATCTATAGAGTCTTCTAAATCTAAAGAGTCTTCAACTCTCTCAACATCTATAAAGTCTTCAACTATCTCTGAATCTAAAGAGTCTTAGACCCTCTCTGTAACACCCTGAAATTTCGATAACTTAAAACATATGTGTGATGTATTCCTTGTATTATTTTATTACTTAATTAATTAGGATTATTTTAAATTTTATGTGAATTATCCATGTGCCATTGCTTGATTTGTAGAGTTTGTTTGAGATGCGTTGTATTTGCGTGATTCTGAGTTTGACCCGAAAACCTATTTTAGTAAAATCACCATTATAGATTAGTTAACCGTTGGATCGTCTTAATATTTTAAAGATACATTCCTAACCCATATATGTAACTTTTCACCGTTGGGATTGTGAAAATAATATCTGGAACGTGAGAAATTAATTTTTCACTAAAGTAGAAAATTCTAGAATTGGGTCAGCTCGCTCAGACGAGTTTTTGTAGGCACATTCTTGCTCGCCTGGGCGAGTGGAGACGGTGCTGAATAAGTTTTTAAGCTTCCAAGTCACGAAAATGGAGGTTCGTCCTCCTCCAAACAGCTCCAAGCTCCCCCACCACCCTCCTCCACTACCCACAGCCATCGGAGACAACCACAGGCCGTCGTTGCTTGCCACGAGACCCCGGCACGGAGAAGAACCCTTTAATCGGAGCAGAATCTTCGAAACTCTCTCGAAGTTTCGGTAGAGAACGGAGCTCTCAATCCTCCGTTCTTGGTTTCCTTGAGGTAACCTTGGTTTCCTTTATCTTCTCCTAGCTAGTTTAAGCTTCTATTAATGTCTCTTGTGTTTTGGATACTGTTGTTGAGAGTTTTACACTTCCTTTGAAAAACCTCTTTGAAAATGAGATGTTGTAAAAGTCTCCCTTTTATGAAATTGATGTCATTTCTGTGATCCTTGTTGAACCCCGGTCACATTGGTGTGATTGGAATTTCAAAAGGATGTCTTTTGATGTAACTCCCAAAACACCTTTTTAGCCCCTTTTTAAATTTGAGTGGGTATTTGAACCCAAATGTTAATATTGATCTTACCTTAAAAGTCTATATTAAATTATCTTCAATTTGGTATATAGAGCTCTGCGTTTGGGCCAAAGCACATGAACTTGAGAGATTCCAAAATGACGTTTCAAGGAGCTAACAGAGAAATATAGATAGGTAAGGGGAGTTTATTATTTTGGCGATAGTTTAGATACCATAGTTGGGGACCAGGGAGTCCAATATGAAGATAACTGCCTGTCCCTACTATGTGATGATTTTCAAGAAAAACTACGTTTTAAACGAATGAGATGCGGTGTATATATGATTGATATGTGTTTGTTCTTATGCGTACTGGTTTTCAAGAAAAACTGTTTTTAACTA
>PYAF01005151.1:245118-256744 GCA_007407185.1 Glycine tomentella | reverse complement strand
CTTGTAACTCACTATTAATATAGGAATGAGAAAGCTATCATATATGTGCACAAAATGAGAAGAAAAATCTTCTCTTGTTCTCTTGTTAAATCACGTGAAAGAGGAGGAAGAATGGAGAAGTTTCATGGCTTGAAGACAAGTGGAAGGACACTTGGAAGCAAGGTGTCATGTCTTGAAGGATATGGATACAAAGTAACATAAAATAAAGCAAAATTCTCTCCCTTTCCCTAGAATCCACGTGAATCTTGGAGAATCATGGAGAAACTTCATGATTAAGACACTTGGAAGGAAAATAGGAAGAAGCTTCATGAATTTGACAAGTGGTGGGACACTTGTAAAATTCATAACAAGTGTAGGGACACTTGTAAAGCAAGTCATCATGACTTAGGAGATTTTTTATAAATCTAGTTAGAATGGAATGGAATGACATGAAACTTAGTTACAATGAAACCAAATGGAAGTAACTAGCTAGGAAGGGTAGAAATGTCCATGAATATTATATCATTTTCCAACTACTGTATAAAGGGGTGAAGGGGGCCTTAAGTGGAAGTCACATTCAAGACTCCACCCTTCTAACACTTCACGTGAAAAGCTCTCTCCCACATCACCTTCATTTCATTTTCATCCTTTCCTTATTAAAGCCTAAATCAAGTGAGAAGAAGACTCCACTTCTCCTTGAAGATCACATGAAGAAGAGGCTAACATCTTTAGGGAAAGTTTGCCATGCTTTGTAGGAAGAGAAAGACAAGCTTCATAAGAGATTATAAGGTATGTATGGGAAAGCTTTATGATAAAGATAGTTTAAGTATTGTTTTGTTTGAATAAGTGTTTGAATGTTCATGTGTTGTTGAGTGTTTCCATGAAATTCATATGTTGTTAAAAGTTTCTAAGAATTTCTCTAAGTTCCATGTGTTGCTGAGTGTTTCTATAAATCTCCATGAAGTTCATGTGTCGTTGAGTATTTCTATAAACCTCTGTACATGAATAATATGTTGAGATTCTGTACATGAATATAAAGTTGAGTTCTATATTTTATGTTGAGTTTTTGAGTAAAGTATGTGAGATATAAATTAAAGACTGATGTTGAAAATAAATATGAGATGATGAAAAGAGTTATACCTTAAAATGAATCAGTCTTATATGTCTCATATGCATATGCCCGGCGAGGGTTAGTCTGCGTTATTTGCCTCAAGAGGAGGTGTGTCAGATAGCTGCAGGAATTGAGTTCGAGCGTTCAGATAAGAGAGGTTTGAGCTGGGGGTACTTGGCAGTTGGGAAATCACGCCATCCATGATGATCACATGAAGTGTGGGTGAGAATCATGTTGCAACACTGTGGGACCCTGACTGATTGTTTCAGTTCTGTGCCACAAGGATGGGGCTATCTTGACTATTGGTACTAATTATTGAAAGAGTTTAAGAAAATCATGCATCATGATAAGTCTAAAAGAATCATGCATCTTTGAGGATGTTGTCATGAATATTTACATATTGAATGGGGCTATCTTGACTATTGGTACCAATTATTGAAAGAGTTTAAGAAAATCATGCATCATGATAAGTCTAAAAGAATCATGCATCTTTGAGGATGTTGTTATGAATATTTACATATTGAATATATTTGCTTAAATTATGTTTATCATAAACTTACCCTGTACTTTCTGTCTGTGGTTGACACTTGCTATGACCCCGATTTTATTTGGGTGAGCAGACGAACAGTAAAGAAGGTTTGGCAAGCTGTTTTTGATGGAAGACTTTGTTGAAGATGTTTTGATTGAAGATGTTTTGTTGTAATAACTATTTTAGATATGTGTACTATGTAATAGATTCTGTATCAGTTTGTATTGTATTTTATAGTATATTTTAATTATAAATGAACCAGACGTATAAATCTTTTGAATATTAGTTAATAGTGACCTTGGTTCAGTAATTTTTAACAAATTGACAAAGTGATTTTTCATTAAAAATCAATAATAACAAGATCGTAAGTCGAGGTGTTACAGGCACGGAGAAGAACCCTTTAATCGGAGCGGAATCTTAGAAACTCTCTCGAAGTTTCAGTAGAGAACGGAGCTCTCAATCCTCCTTTCTTGGTTTCCTTGAGGTAACCTTGGTTTTCTTTATCTTCTCCTAGCTAGTTTAAGCTTCTATTAGTGTCTCTTGTGTTTTGGATACTGTTGTTGGGAGTTTTACACTTCCTTTGAAAAACCTCTTTGAAAATGAGATGTTGTAAAAGTCTCTTTTTTATGAAATTGATGTTATTTATGTGATCCTTATTAAACCCCAATCACATTGGTGTGATTGGAATTTCAAAAGGATGTCTTTTGATGTAACTACCAAAACACCCTTTTAGCCCCTTTTTGAATTTGAGTGGGTATTTGACCCCAAATGTTAATATTGATCTTACCTTGAAAGTCTATATTAAATTATCTTCAATTTGGTATATAGAGCTCTGCGTTTGGGCCAAAGCACATGAACTTGAGAGATCCCAAAATGACGTTTCAAGGAGCTAACAGAGAAATATAGATAGGTAAGGGGAGTTTATTATTTTGGCGATAGTTTAGATACCATAGTTGGGGACCAGGAAGTCCAACTATGAAGATAACTGTTTGTCCCTGCTGTGTGCTGGTTTTCAAGAAAAATTACGTTTTTAACTAATGGGATGCGGTATATTTATGATTGATATGTGTTTGTTCTTATGTGTGCTCGTTTTCAAGAAAAACTGTTTTTAACTAATGGGGATGCGATGAATTAGCTTGTTGATGGATAAAACTGTGAATGATATTATTATTGTAATGATTGGATTTTTGGGAAAAGTCTTAATTACAAAGGAGACTTTGCCCAAAATTTTATAATATGTTTTCCTATTTAATTCTTTATTAAATTTTTAAATGGGCAGAAAAGTGGATTTTCTATATTGCAGTCCTCCTCCTTAATTTAGAATTTTCCTAAAATACCAGTCTCGTGGTAATATGGATTGTGAATGAATGAAGTGATATTGATGTCATTGATAATGTTGAAATGATTATTGATGTGTTGGTGATGATTGAATGAGACATTGATGATGTGTTTGATGATGTATAAATGATATAATGATGATGTGGTTTATGATGTTTAAATGAGATGATGATGAGATGGATGTTGATGTTTAAATGAGATAATGTTGATGTAGTTGATGATGTTCAAATGAGATGATATTGATATGCATAATGATGATATTGAGATGATATGATGTTGAGGTTGATAATGACATTAGTGAGAGATAATGTTGATGTGAACAATGTCATTATGTGTGGATATACATGGATACCCATGGGGGGTGTATGACGGGTTACCCTTGCGAGGAAGGATTTGTTCCTAGCCAAGTCATACATTGATGGTGCCCATGGTTGTATGCGGTATATGTCCACGTGGGGTGCATCGACTGGTTGGATAACCTTGCGAGGGTGGCTTTACGAATTTTAAGCATCCCAAGAGAGAAAGGGATTGTTTGAAATTCTGGTGCCTAGCTATCCATGGTCATTGCGTCGGTGAGCCCACATTGGTGTTTTACGTATGTTCATCGGGGTGCATGACGGGTTACCCTTGCGAGGAAGGATTTGTTCCTAGTCGGGTCATGCATTGATGATGCCCATGTTTCATACTTCATTTGTATGTGTGAAAATAGAATGAAGGCACGCGCGTACCTGTGGGTTTCAGTGGGTTGAGAACGCAGGTACTAAGGGGTCATCAGGTTTGGAATTCCCTTGTGGCACTGGCTGATCACCGGGTGGGGGAATGGCCAGTGCACGACAGGGTGGCCTTGATAGGCGGTGAATCATTTTTCCTGTGAGAGGCTATTTCAAGTGACGGTACCACATTGCATGCTGATAGATGAGTCAGGTGCATGCATCATTCTATGCATGATTGTTGGAGTTGTGAAATGCATTGGATGATTGGTTTGTTGAGTGTGTATTGGAATCATGGATTTTTGTTAATGATTGTGGTGAGTAATGTTGTTTCCTTCCCAATTACTGCTATCTGATGTTTGTTGGTTTTTATATAATAAACTCACCCTTGTATTTGTTGTACTGTGTGGTTGGTACATGTGATGATCGTGAACTTTCATTCATGGGAGCAGATAAGCAGCAGTAGGTGACTTTGGAGGGAGATCTTCTTTTTGGTTGGAGCCGCCAAGCCGACGTGATGATGTTGGATTTCTTTTTGGAGAAAGAGTTGTGTTTTGTTAATCAACTCTCTCTTAGTTAGTCTTTGGCTTTTTGTTGATATGTAGTTTCATGTGTATATACATGTAAAGCTAAAGGAAGTTCTAACAGGTGGATAACATGTACTGATTTAATATATGTAAATGTAATATGTGTATGATAATTGTATTATCGCGAGAAATTTACCATCATTTTCATAATCAAATTAATAAAGTTTTATTAAAAATTGAAAATTGCATTAATTAAGAGTTAATGATATCGTAGGGACGAGGCGGGTCATTACACTCTCCGCATACATAAAGTCTTCAACTCTCTTAGCATCCACAAAGTTTTCAATTATCTCTGAATGTTAAAAGTCTTTAAAATCCTCTACAAATTTATATTCAATAAACTTAAAAGATATATATTTAAAATCCTCTACAAATCCATAGAATCAAATCTAATTGACAAAAAATAAATATTTAAAAGGTATAGAAAAACTTAAAAGATAAAGAATTGATTTATATTCAAAAGATAAACAATTAAACAAATTTTATAATAATACAAAGAATTAAAACATGCATAAAGAAAAGTATGTATCATGCACAAGGAAGATAAATGGCTTATAATATAGGACTCACTCAAAGGAACAATAATTACTCAACTGCATGGATGCACAAGGAAAAGAGGATTAAAATTTATGCACAACATATTGTACTATTTAAAAATTATGTGAGTAGAAAGTTGTCACATGATCCCAAACTTTCATCTATAGAGCAAGTAAGTGGTTCATGTGATTTGCTTACAGTTACAAATTCAAAGTTGAGAAGGAGAAAAACTACTAAAATTTAATGAGTGAGCTGGACAACCATCTAAATGAATAAATATAATGTGCATCGCAAGCTATTAGGTATGCTTCCAGATCCAGACATGAATTCTTAAATTACTATATAAGTATAAAAAATATATGAATAATGCATCTGAGAGTAGTTTTCTTGCAGTTATATTCATACCATATTACCATTTACTGCCCATACTGCTATTTATGAAAGTTAGGCAAAGTTGACAAAAAAAAAAAGGAAAATGGCTAAATCAATTAAAATCACTTATACGAAAGTTTAATTCTATCTTAAGTGTGGGAGTCACTTATCACTACTCACTGCAATAAAACAATACTTTCCTTTGGCACTTAGGACCAAAGCATATAAAGCAAACGTAATGCACATCATAAGGCAACGAGAAAGCAATCAATTAAAATCAGGCCTGAAAAACATGCTTTCGTACAGCCTACAGATTTAAAGGAAGTAAGGAAACAATAAGAAAAAGATTTTTTTTAAAAAAAAAAGACAAGAAGATTCCAACGAACTTCTAAGGGTAACAAGATTATCTACCTAGCATAATGTTCTGCAATTGAGTATTGACTCTTTAATCTTATGCTTGGGAAAGTACAAAGTTACATAAGAAGAAAAGACACAAAAAGCAAGAATAATTGATTTTCCTCCTGCAGCAAAAAACAAAAAAACAAAAAATTCTACCATTTTTTTTAAAGAAATAGTTTAACCATTTTTCTTTTTTATCCTTAGTCTCTAGTATTGTTTTCAGAATCTGCATATCATTAAAATTATGCCCAATGTAATAAGTAACAAATTGAAAGACAATCCACTTCTTTAATCTATGTAGACACTTAGAGGATATTTTACCATACATGCAGAATTAAAACTCATGGCTACATGCGGCGTTAAGACTTATGGCTTGCCTCTTCTCAATTTATGCAGTTGCCATCCAACATAGCAGAGCACATGTATTTCTTATTAGTTCACCAATTCACCAATAAAGAAGATAAATTTCTTGCCTCTAATATGAATAATGGCAGGCACAATGTGAAAATTAATCTCTCCACACTGAAGGATGCGATGGATACGATGAAGTTGAGGCACTGACTGAGAGCATAATCAACACTAGGATTCTTAATTTTGGAATGCAGGATATTGCACTATGCCATCTGTAGGATAACTAGTGCAAAAGCTGGAAATTAGGTGAAAGAATTGGAAAGGACTGGATTCGAGAGTAGACAGAAAAGAAAGAATTGGAGAATCTCTAATCTCTAATATTCAACATTCTCAACAAGCATTATCTTCTTGTGTTTGTTAACATTCTCAGCAAATTCTGTTTGGTTAAACTAAATTAAAAAAAATAAAAGCCTTCTCTTCTTCGTTTTCATTAATAACGAAAATTGCTAGATTAATAACAAAAACAAAGATGATGAAACGAAACAGAGAGGGGGAATTGGAGTGAAACCTGTATGGAGGATGGAGCTTAGGTTAGACAATTGCAATGAAACCCTTCTCTTCTTCGTCTTCTTCCCCATGGAAGAAGGAAAAAATAAAACAAATAATTGGACAAATGGAAACAATTGGAGAACAGAATAATAATGGTTCTCTCGTCTTACGGAACGAAAGCGTAGAATGCAAGCGTAGACCAGAAGAAGGTAGCTCTCTCATCCGACGACTGCGTCACAGAAGGCTTTCAAAAATCACCAAAGGGAAGTCACTAACTCCCTTATTAAGGTTGGGTTCTTTTAATTTTGGATATAATTTTAATTTCGGAAGGAAACTTATTCCGTCGGGAAAATCCATCGATAATATTTAAATTTTTGACAGAATAAAATCAGTGGGTAAAAACCCGTCGATAATTGTTCCTTTTCGACGGAAAATTTGTCCATCAGTAAATTCCGTCGGTAATTTAAACATTTTCCCATGGAATACCTTTGGTCGGTTATTAAGACATTTCTGACAGAAAACATTTCATGGGAAATATTTCGTCGGTAATAACGATTTTTCTTGTAGTGCAAGTTCTCTCAAGTCAATGAAGCTTGAATTTTTCAGGTGAAGTGATCTAGCCATATCATTATCTACATGTAACAAAAAATGACTGAACACTAGAAGAAAATTTGGTTGATAAACAAAATGATATAGGAGATAATCATCAAGTAGCAATGTCGTTAAGTAATTATTAGAGACTTTGATACGCTAAATTTCAAAACTGAAACAAGTTCTTCTAATGCAATATGCAATTTGCCAGTGCTTTGTTAGTTAATGAAAAAACATATAATGCACAACAGGCATTCCTTAAAATTGACTTTTGCAAGAAAGTCCTAGAGAAATAAAAAGTGAGTCATGTTAAGTGTAACATCCTCAAAATTATATCTTGAATTCTTATTTAATTGAATTGTGGAAGTGTGATGATACTTGGATAAAAAATATAGTTGAAAAGAAATGACCATATCACCCTTCCCTTAAAACAGAAATTACAAAAATGCCCTTGAGGTGAAAATTGCATAAATACCTCTGGATATTTTGGTTAGATATTTTAAGGTAAAATTACAAAAACACCCTTGGACATTTTGGAAAATTACAATCATGCCCCTAGAGTGGCAAATTACCATAATACCCTTGAAGTTAAAATTGCCTAGACACCCGTAGAAATTTTGTGAAAACTTGATGAAATTACAAAGCACGCTTAAATGACAGAATACCAAAATATTTTGTGATAGAAAACTGTAACGACCCGTATGCATCTGGTTTATTAACATTGATTTACGGTCATTAAGCGCAGCAATTATCAAGGATAATTAAAAATGGAAGCAATAAACAAAAATGACGTCATCAACCGTCATTGTCAGCATAAACTGTACATTATACACATACATGGTGAATTCTCATAATATACAAAGTATATGTCTCAAAACTGTACATATCCCTCATCATTACCAAAATACAGGCATAAAATCAAAATATCAAAATATAGAGCCAACATGCTCTTCACTATATGCCTAAGGTTCCCTCAGAACCATATCCCTCTACTCAGACCTCTTGCCCTGGGATCTATCAGCCGCTCCCTGAGCATCACCTGCAAAACATAATCCCCAACAGGGGTGAGATAACAATCTCAGTAAACTCAGGGTCCTTGGAGGTCTTTCCTCCCCCTGGTTCACTTCCATGCACATAATATCAAAATTGGCATTACCAAACTAGCCGTCACAACTATCAAGTCATATCACAAGTACATAACATACATACACATATATCAATGCCTGAGGAGACTTCATCCATTTATATGGGCACATCTCGCATCAGGATCTACTACTCATGCCTGAGGAGGCTTCATCCATTAATATGGGCACATCCCACATCAGGGCTTTCTTTCTTTGCCTGAGGAGGCTTCATCCAGCTATGTGGGCACATCCCACATCAGGACTTACATATATATATATATATATTATTAAATTCAATTCTACTGGCCAGAGAATCTAATCAAGCACATAACAACACTATCACAGTGTTCAGCTCATCATATACATGTTTCCATAAACAGTAACACACAATTTTAATATACATGCATCAAGATATACAATAACCATAACTCCCTCGGAGTATGGTGGAACACAACAGTGGGAAACACTCCCAAGAACAAAGAGCTTACCTGCTTTCAGCGCTATACCGGCTCTCCTGTCTTCGTGGTCACAACCACCAGCAAGATCACTATCACGCCCTACACAAGGCATAAAACAATCAATCAATAACGGTCCTTAGCCGTTAGAATGAAAGGAAACGCCATTCCCTTCCATTAAAACCTCTCTGTTCTCTATCTTAGGGTTATCATAGCTAGTCACCTTATAGGCAATTCACAGACCCTCAACAGGATCTATCTTGGTTCAACCAAGATCTTAGAGTCCCCTTAGACTCTGCATAAGCTCAATTCAATGCTCTAACCAGACCATATATCAACAATTTTCCAACTTGGCTAAAACAGTTATATCAATACGTTTTCACCGTTTATTTAGCCTTCTGAACAACTTTTGTAAAGGCACTTAGGCTCATATTTATCCTAACACGTTCCCTTTCATCAACATTCTTCTTACTCATACCTATCTCAGGGTCAAAACCAAACTTCATCAATAGTTATGATTCAAAGCTCAGCATTCATCAGAACAGCCTCCTGAGCATAATTTTCTAAAGAACCCAAGTCTAATTCCAGCCTTATCACAAAAGGGTCACTATTCACCCCAAGAACAAATTTCCAAATCAATCGGTAAAACTTGTGTTTCTTACCTCTAAACAGTCGAGGAAGGCTGGAGGATCACTTCTCCAAGCTTTGACGTCCTTGAATCGCCTTCTTTCCCTTCCAAACTCAGTATTTTCAAAGTTCCCTAGAGAATGGGATCTCTCCGATTGATGGTTTTTAGGGAAAAGTGATGAAGGATTCTAGCTCAGAGGAGGATTTCCCACAAGTTTCATGTTAGGTAGAAGGTGTTTTGGCCAAAGGATGAAGATTTACGAAGCTCAGAAGTTCATCAATGGAGGAATGGCGCTGGGAGAAGAAGAAGCAAGCATTTTGGGTCACAACTCGTAAAATGACCCTTTTATAGAGGCCTTGCCCGACGTCTCGCGCGAATCGCGCCACTTTTGGCACTAATCGCGCCAAATTCAAGCATTTGTGGCGCTTACCGCGCCAATCTGGCGCTAATCGCGCCAAATTCCAGTACCTGTGGCGCTACTCGCGCCACTCTGGCGCTACTTGCGCCAGAATTTCCGTCGCTAACGCTTTTTGCGACAGAATTTTTGAAAATTTAAACTTTTCTTTCTTTTTCTTTTATCTATTTAGCCATGGTTATTATAAAAACTCTAGAAGAGAATTTCTAAGGATTTTATTAGGTAATAACTTTGAAATTTTATTAGAAAAATAGGAAAAAATGATAAATAAAATCTATGGGATTTTCTCTTAATTGTAAGATGAATAGACTTATTTAATAAAATGGTTTAGTAATTTTGAAAAGTACTATGGACCAATCAGAATTAAGATAAAAAAAATAGTCTTGTAAGAGAAGTTTGAATAGCACTTTGTATAGATTACTTGTGAGCAATTTTTATTAAAATTGAAGTCAGTTTCTAAAAAACTCTAGAATGCTATTATTCAATATTATCTTTAGGAAGAAGAGTTCAAATCAAACTTGATTTCCTACTAGAAAATGCCATGTATGAAGCCTTATTGGGATTAGATTTTTCTTCATCAAAAATGACATTTGTACATAAAATAGTATAAAAGGAAGTAAAATTTGTCTTCCTTTACCTTTGGCTTTGGTTAATCACGTGAATTAGGTAGAAAATGAGAGAAGCTTCATGAACATGCCAAGAAAAAGGACACTTGGAAGAAAGGTGTCATGCCTTGAATGATATGGATACAAGGTAACATGAAATGAAGCAAAGATTTTTCTCCCTTCCTCTAGTATTCACATGAAACATGGAGAAGATAGGAGAAACTTCATGAATAGGACAAGTGGTGGGACACTTGTAAAGGCCATGCCAAGTAAGTGGGACACTTGTAAAGGCAAGCTTTATGATGAAGACAAGTGTTAGGACACTTGTAAGGTACATGATGAACTTAGAAGATTTTTCTTATAAAGTAAAGGAATCATAATGAACTTAGTTAGAATCTAAAGGAATCAGTAGTAATTAAGTTAGGATGGAACTAAATGAAGGTAATTAAGTTAGGAAGGGCAAAAATGTCCTTAAATATTATATCATTTTCTAAACACTATATAAAGGGAGGGGGGACCTTAAGTGCAAGCCATTTTTCAAGACTTTCCCCCTACATACTTCACGTGAAGCTCTCTCCCTCACATCACCTTCATTTCACTTTCATCCTTCCCTTTAAAGCTTAAATCAAGTAAGAAAGAAACCCTACCACCTTGAAGAAATCGCATGTAAGGCAAGCAACCTTAGGAAGAGTTTGACAAGCTTAGTAGAAAGATATCAAGGCTTCATTTCTTAGAGGATTTCCCAAGGAAGGCAGCCATTATTCCATTCCATTTTCAAAAACCAAACTCATTTGAGGTAGGTTAGGCTTCAATTTCTAGTTAAGCATTTGTTTGGTAACCTATTTGCTTAATTAGGCAGATTTATTATTATTGTTTAGGTTGGAATTTCATGTTATTTGAAGGTCATTTTATGATGTGAAAATGTTGATTTAGACCATAGGATAGGTGATGATTTATATGTTGAAATATTGGTGATATTTGGAATCACACTTGATGATTTTGGAAGTGATTTGATGACCTTTGAGCTGTATATTCATATTTTCATTATGGGAATGTTTATTAATTTTGAGAAGTAGTTGTTTAATGGTATGTAGTTAAATGGTTCAAATGCTTGAGTGATTAAATTTGAGGATGAAGTAGTAAGGTTGTAGGTGAAAGGAGATTAAGATGCATGCTAGGTTTTAATCTTTTCTTGTGAAGGTTTAAAGGAATTAGAAATTATTTGAAGGATATATTGTGGTTTATTAGTTAGATTACTAACATGATTTTTCTATAGCCTGAGGATAATCAATTATCATGCCTAAGTTGGTATGATTTTTACTTGAATAAGGTATGATTGTTTAAAC
>PYAF01005151.1:213329-225737 GCA_007407185.1 Glycine tomentella | reverse complement strand
ATTCCTTAGTGATTCCTATCAAGCATATAAAAGACTATAACACACAAGTTGCTTATTTCTGATTGTTCAGAGAATAAATCTTTCCTGCTCTAGTTAATCCCTAATTCCTTAGTGAATTAACCCTCTAACCTGAATCGAAGACCTAATTCCTTAGTGAAGTCTATCAAGTTAAGCATTTAAAAGACTATATTATAAGGTTTTGCAGTCACGCATCCCTATCTATAGGTAATGAATAACTGTTATTTTACTAAGGTCAGAAATTAGAATCCCAACGTCCCCATTGCGAATCCTAACTCTAAATACCTAAATAGAATGGCCAATTCCAAATAAGAATAAAACAGTGAAGAACAGAGTAAAATAAAACAATCAAGAAATTCTCATTCAATACCAGTTAAGTTATAGAGGAGTTCACATTAGTTCATGGCCTTCCCACAATACAAAGTTTAGCCTGACATAGGCTTCAAGAACACAAAAGCTGTCATTGAATACATAATTCTGTTGTAATCCTAGCCTTGATTCTTGATTTCCTAGGGTTTTTGAATGATTCATTGTGCTTCCCAGGATGTGTATGCTTTTCTTCTTCAGTCCAGAAGCCTTTCTTTTATAGATTGATTTAATTAAAGTAACAAAGGCTTTTTCCTGTGCAATTTTCGAAACAAATAAGTTTAATTCAGGAAAGAAAATCTCTATGGCGCTGATGGCGCGGCTTCCCGCGCTGATCGCGCGGGTCTTCGAATGGACAGCGCTTATAGCGTGAACCTCCACGCTGATAGCGTGCAGTCCTTGAGTTGGAAGGCTGGCACTGGGCAACTGGCGCTGATCGCGCGTAATTTGGCGCTACCCGCGTGGATCTTGCGGCTTGATGACGCTGATGGCGTGGACTCCCACGCTGATCGCGTGGAGTCTTCGAGCTGAAGCTTGGATTTCCTATAGTGGCACGACTCGCGTGGGACGTGGCATGATCCGCGCGAGACATTCAAATGGCTTTTCATCTTTCTTTTGCTTAGTTCTCCTCTTTTTGACCTGAAATCACAACTTAGTAATGAAATGAGATGAAATTAAACATAAGCAACAACTTAAACTAATTCTAATCTATTTTCCTAAGTATTTAACTAAATTATAACCTAAAACTAGCCTAAACTAAGATGTATTTGCAACACATCACTTGGTTTGATGAATTGGATTGATATTCTTGAATTTGTTTTGCAACATCTTTTATCATTTCTGTTAGTTTCTACATTTTTCTTCAATTGTTGTTTGTATTTATGCAATTTTTGTTCACTGTATGCAAATTGTTTGATAAAATCCCCCTGTTGTTTCTAAGTGGATTAAGTCAGAAACCAAATTGGACTGTATATCTGAGTCTACCTAGGTTAATCATATGCTACAAAATTATCTTAGTTTTATTTGTTTTGTAGCGATTCAACAGTCGTTATCGTAACTGGCGTCGTTGTCGGGGATACGATTCATTGTGTGCCAACTTTAATTCACTCATCATTAGATAGTAGTATATGTACAATTAATATTAGTATAGTATAATTGCATCTATCTCTAAAAAAATTATGTTTTCTAGAAAAATAGAATGATAGCTAGATAGATAGATATATAGATTGATAGATAGATTGATTGATTGATAGATAGATATATTGATTGATATATATATATATATATATATATATATATATATATTAAAGACAGATAAATTGATAGATAGACAGATAGATTGATTGATATATAGATTTATTCATTTGATTTATAGATAGAGTTTGATTGATAGATAGATTGATAGATAGATAGATAGAAAAAAAAGACATTTTTTTTTACACAAATCAAAAATGATTTTTAGATATTTACTGTGGTAATTTTTGAAATTATTTATTTATTTTATTTATTTTAAAAAAATAGTTTAGGCCAATTTTCCATTTTTATATCATTTCAGCAAATATTGTGAAGAAAAGTTGTAAAAACAGTATGAACATCACACAAGAACCAAGAGGGGGGGTGAATTGGTTGATCTTGGCCTATTAAAATTCTTAAACAATCAGAGTTAAAAAGATCGTATCACAAAACAATCCAAGAAAGCTTTCAACCAATCAAACACCAATCCTCAAAGAATGCAATCAAAAACTTTTTTTTGTTGATTGTGAAATGTTGCACCAACGAATGACAAGTTATAACCTCAAGAAAAGATAAAGATGAAGTAGTCAATACAATGATTTATATTGGTTCACTTTTCAACCTAGAGAAGCTACATCCAGCTCTTCTAACCAATATGTTATCTTACAAGTCCTTACAACCACTCTTAATAACACCTAGATCAAGAACGAGATATCTAACTCACATAGATTCTCTGTGATCAAGACATAGAGAAAATCTATCTCTAGTCTTACCTCTAGGAAAACACTTATTCTAGAAAAGCCTTAAAAAAACTATTGTTATAGTTACACAAAAAGAAATTCAAAAAGAATTTACAAACAAGTTGTATGGAAAGAAACTACCTGATGATCCGCTACTGATGTATGCAAAAGATTACCAGACATGAATCATTGGTGAAAGAAAACTACTTCAGAACTTTCCTTCCAAAATCTTCTTTTGAAACTTTGCCCAAAAAGAAATCCTCTTTAGAAATCTTGAAGCTTGAGGATTTGTGGGACTAACTCAGAATAACACTTTGAATCTTTTGTTTCTTCAGAAAGCTTATGAGAATACTTTGATAATTCATTGTGTCTTTTCAAAACACCCAACAACTATTTATAGAAAATTGTTCGTAATTGTCATTAACCGATTAATTCACTAATGTAATCGATTAAATTCTCTTCTGAAATCAATTAATTACTAACTTAATCGATTAAAGTATTCTTGAACTTTCTGGAAAAGATTTGTGAGCAATGTAATCGATTATTTCGCAATGTAATCGATTATCACAAGAAGACTATTATGTGATTTTGTGTAGTGTAGTCAATTATCATACTCTTGTAATCAATTAAAGTGTTCTTTAAAACTTAAGTAATAGATTACCATTTGTTGGTAATCGATTAAACCAGTGAGAAATTATTTTTCCAAAACTTAAACATAAAACACTTGGCTTGTTATGCAATTATGAAAACTTTGTTTCGAAGAAGTTTTTTCACAAAACTTATGCTTTTATGAAAGCATGAATGCAAAAACATGAATGAGCTTTATGCAATGGATCATAGGAAGTCTCATCTTAGACAAACGCAAATTACAATTACCAATAAATTGAATTGACATGTAAAAAGCCTAAATACTTTACTGCCTAAGAGGCTCAACTTCTTTAATCATGTCAAACTTCAATTGAACATCTTGATCCTTAGTGTTCTTCTTAGGAGAGATTTTCCAGGAGCTTTTACTTGAAACTTGAAAAAGAATCAGTTTCTAGCCAAGGATAGGTGTTAAGTATTCTTTGCATAACTCTATATATCATAAGCATATGTATTGCTCCCCCTTTCTTATGTAATTTCATATCATGTTAGATTAAGAGCAATGTTTATGTTCAATTAAATTAGAGCAAAAATTTATTATTTTTCTCCCCTTATTTTCTTTTATTCTCCCAGCACCTTGCATATGTTCATTTTTCTCCCCCTTTTGGCTTATCAAAGACAAAATATTCCAGTAATAATGAAATAAGCAAAGGAAGATGTAGAGCAAAAGATGAATGATTCAGGTTTGCTCAAGGAGAGAATGAATTTTAAGTGTGAGGAGTTTAGGCTTAGGAAATTTGAATGTATAAAGCTTTTCCTAGTTTGAAATTTGAATTTTTGAAATCTCGATAACAACTATCTTGAATTCCAAGGTGGTCTGGATTCACTGAACCAAAATTTGAATTTGAATTTGGAGTTAAGATGTCATTTATTTTTCATTGATAGCTGTGCAAATTTGTAGAAACGCCATAAGTAATCGATTACAAAACCATTGTAATCGATTATTCTAGGGTGAAGTGTGCCTTTGAGCTTAGTGTAATCAATTAATACACTGTCGTAATCGATTACTCTAGAGAGTTTTTAACTCAAAATTGCCTTTAAGCAACAAGTAATCAATTAATAGCAAAGCTTAATCGATTACAACAGAGAATTATGTAGCATGAATAATGCCATGTATTAGAATTCGTATTTTAGCCAAATGTGATGCATAATGAATTTGTGAGTTGAATTTCATGTAGTCAGACACATCATATGCATGCTATTAAATATTAGATTAATCAAGAAATTCTAGCATGTGCCTAAGAGCATAGAATCTATCTCTAGCAAGGGGTTTAGTAAAAATATTAGCTAATTGATTGTTTGTATCAAGAAACTCAATTGAGCAATTACCCTTTTGAATGTGATCTCTGAGAAAGTGATGTCTAATATCTATATGCTTTTTCCTTGAGTGTATTATTGGATTCTTTGATAGGTTGATAGCACTTGTGTTGTCACATAGCAAAGGAATTTCTTTCAATTCAACACCAAAGTCTTGTATTTGTTGCTTTAGCCAAAAGCATTGAGCACTGCAACTCCCAATTGCAATGTACATTGCCTCAGCTGTTGATAGAGCAACACAAGATTATTTCTTGCAGTGCCATAAGATCAATGAACTTCCCAACAAATGGCATGTTCCACTTGTGCTTTTGCTATCTAATTTGCAGCCTGCAAAATCAGAATCTGAATAACCAATTAAATTTAGTAATGCAACTTTGGGATACCATGGACCAACTTTTGGAGTTGATTTAAGGTATTTGATTATTCTCTTGACTGTTGTGAGGTGTGATTCTTTTGGATTAACTTGATATCTTGCACATAAGTACATGCTCAACATTATATCTAGACGGCTTGCAGTCAAGTACAATAGTGATCTAATCATTTCTTTGTATTTTGACTCATCAACCTTCTTGCCTTTTTCATCTGAATCAAGGTAAGTTGTGATTGCCATAGGAGTTGCAACATCCTTGCTTTTCTCCATGTAAAATTTCGTGATCAATTCATTACAATACTTTGTTTGGCTGAGAATTGTCTCATTCTTCATTTGTTTCACTTGAAGTCCAAGAATGAATGTTAATTCTCCCATCACTGACATTTCAAATTCATTCTGCATAGAGATTGAGAATTCCTTTCACAATGAATTGTTAATTGAACCAAAAAACAATATCATCAACATATATTTGACTTAGTAATATGTCATTGGCAGATTTCTTGATGAAAATTGTTTTATCCACTTGTCCTCTTATGAAGGATCGACTAAGTAAAAAGTTGTTCAATCTTTCACACCAGGACCTAGGAGCTTACCTTAAGCCATAGAGAGCTTTCTTTAGTTTGAAAACATGATTTGGATGTTTAAAATTAATAAAACCAGGAGGTTGATCAACATAGATTTCCTCTTCTATATAACCATTAAGAAAGACACTCTTTACATCCATTTGGAATAATATGAAATCCATTAAACATGCAAATGCAAGCAGCAATCTAATGGCTTCCAACCTTGTTACTGGAGCATAGGTTTCTTCATAGTCAATGTCTTCCTCTTGGTTGTAACCCTTTGCAACCCATCTAGCTTTATTTCTGACTATGACGCCACTTTCATCAAGTTTGTTCCCAAAAACCCACTTGGTGCCAATAGGCTTGTGAGAAGAAGATCTAGGAACAAGTTCCCAAAATTCATTTCTCTTGAACTGATTAAGTTCATCATGCATGACAAGCATCCAATGTTCATCAAGTAAAACTGGGTCAATGTTCTTAGGTTCAATTTGAGAAACAAAAGCCATATTACAATAGAGATTTCTTAGTGAAGATCTAGTAGATACTCCCTTAGTGACTTCACCAATTATGTTGTCAAGGGAGAGATCTCTTGTAGTTCTCCAATCCTTAGGCTTTTAGATAAATGTTGATTGTTCCATTTCTGCATTTGGTTCTTCCTTTTCCTTTTCATTTGATCCATTGAGTTGTATATACTCTTCTAAAAGGCCTGCATCATTTTTACATTTCTTTTCCTCTTTAGAGGAGTTAGATTCATCACAAATAACATGAATTGATTCTTCCATGCATAAAGTTCTTTTATTAAAGACTCTATATGCTTTGCTTTATAGTGAATATCCAAGAAATATGGCTTCATCAGCCTTAGCATCAAACTTGCCATGTGATTCCTTACCATTATTTAAAACAAAACACTTGTAGCCAAATGCTCTTAAGTGAGAGATGTTTGGTTTTCTACCTTTATATAGTTCATAAGGAGTTTTCTTTAAAATAGGCCTTATGAGTAATCTATTCAAAGTGTAGCGAACTGTACTCACAACATCAACCCAAAAATGTTTAGGTAAATTTGTCTCATTAAAAAGAGTTCTAGCACCTTCTTCAAGGGATCTATTTTTCCTCTCCACCACACCATTTTGTTGAGGTGTTCTTGGAGCTGAAAAATTATGGTTGATTCCATTTTCTTCACAGAATTTTTCAAAATGCTCATTTTGGAATTCACCACCATGATCACTTCTTAATTGAGATAATTTTGCTTCCCTTTTCATTTTAAACAAGCTTGGCTAATTTTCTAAAGGCAATGAAATCATCACTCTTGGATCTTAAAAACAAAGTCCATGTGAATCTAGAATAGCCATCAACTATTACAAGACCATAGAAATTACCTCCCAATCTCATAATTCTAGAAGGACCAAAAAAATCCATATGAAGCAATTCAAAGGGTCTTGAGGTAGAAACAACATTTTTAATTTGAAAAGAAATCTTGGTTTGTTTCCCCTTTTGACATGCATCACATAGTTTGTCCTTTTCAAACTTTAGTTTAGGTAAGCCAATGACAAAGTCTTTTCTAATAAGCTTGTTCATGTGATGCATGTTAATGTGACTAGCTCTCCTATGTCTAGCCAAGATTCATCAACTTTACTTACTAGACAATTAGTGTTGTGAATGAATGCATGTTCTATAGAGAGTAAGTAGATATTACATTTTCTTTTACCTACATGGATAACCTTACTGGTTTGACCATCACATATCAAACAACAATTGTTATTAAAGGAAACCTTAAATCCTTTATCACATAGTTGGCTTATACTTAGGAGATTGTGCTTCAAACCTTCCATAGAGAGAACACTTTTTATCTTTGTTTTAAGGTTGTCTCCTATATTTCCAACTATCTTTCTTTTGTTGTTGTCGCCATAAGTGACAAATCCTCCATTCTTCAAAGTCAGATTTGTAAGCATGGACAAGTCACCTGTCATATGTCTAGAGCATCCATTGTCTAAGACCATAATGATGACATTGCTCTAAGACATACCTGCAACAATCAAATTTAAGTGGCAAAGAAAGGTACCCAATTGAGGTTGGGTACATAAGGGTTAGCTATTTTATTCTTTTTCTTTGGAACCCAAATGTGTTGGATATAGGGGGAGTAACAAGAAGAAATTGAAGCTTTTGACTTAGAAGTGTTTTGAGCTTTTCACATGCCTTGAAGATTGAAATCCAAATCCAAGTGTATGAGAAGCAAATCTGTTGATCCTTGCATTTGCATACATATAGTCATTTATATGCTTAAGAGTTTTTAACAAAGAATCAAAGCTATTTCGAAAAAAAATCTTAATAGGTAAAGTTTGGGAAAAATATAATTCACTGTTTTAATCAATTACCCATAACAATAATCAATTATATTGATCATGTTTGAAATTGGAAAAGATTTGATAAACATTTTAATCGATTACATCACGGATTAATTGATTATATGGCTTGTGTTTGCAACTGGAAAAGCTTTAATGTACATATTAATCGATTATGCATTTCTTGTAATCGATTACATAGTTTAATTCAAGTATAATACATTTCTGCATTAATCGATTACCATTTATTGTAATCGATTATACAAACTATCTTGAAAATCTCATTTTCACTAAATTAATCGATTACCATCATTTGTAATCGATTACATAGGCTATTTTGAGAAAACCTGCTATGCTGCCTTAATCGATTATCATTATTCGTAATCGATTACACATGCTATTTCTGAAATAAGGCTTTTCTGACTTAATCGATTACAGCTCGGTTTAATCGATTATATTGTTCGTTGTGAAACCCAGAAATCTATTTTAAACACTTTAAAATATTAAATGGTAATTTAATCGATTATATAGTTCGTTTTAATCCATTATTGGGCACGTTTAATCGATTACAGGTTGTTACAAATCTTTATTATAAATAGAAAGAAGGCTTGGCTTGCAACTTAACTTGTAGACTTCATATTTTCTGAGCATACACAAGCCTTCTAAGAATTTGAAAGTGAATTTCTAGGTTTACTAACTTCTTGTCCAACTGTTTAATCATTATAAGCTATTGAATGATTTTTGGGCAAGAAAATTCAAGAGTTTAAAGGAGAGCATGTTCTGAAAGTTTGTTTCTGCATTCAACCTTGGTTGGTAATTCATTTGCATTCATTTTCAATGGATCATCAGGTTACGTCTCTCCTTAATCTTTGAGTGTAATTTTAATTTTACAATTTCTATTATTTAATACTATTGTAAATAGATTCTTGAAGCTTTGGCTAGAGTAGTGTTCTCTAGGAAAGAACAGAGTAGTGTTCTCTGGTTCTTGTTCTTTAGGAGTCTAATAGGGTTTTAGATTTCTATTCTTTATCTAGTGTAGATAAAGAGAGGTTGTTGTAAAGCTTGTAAGAACAGAATTTATAATAGTGGAACTCTAATCTAGTGTTGATTAGAAGAAACTGGATATAGCTTCTATTGTGAAGTGAACCAGTATAAATTGTTTGTGTTGGTTTTCTTTATCTCTATCTTTACAAGTCATCTTGTTCATTTGATCTAGTTTTCATTATCATTACCTAACAAGTTGTGTTTTGAGTTATTAGTTTCTTGAACTGAGTTAGTTGATTGAATAAGAGCATTCTTGGTTTTAAAAGTGATAAAGATCCTTAATTCTGATTTGATAAATAATTTTAAAAGACCAAGTTTAAACCAATTCACCCCCCCTTTTGGTTATTATGAGTATTCCTATTATTTTCAAAATGCAGTCTCCATTAGACACATGGAACCTTCTAACATAGCACTTATGAGATGTGTGACCTTTCTTCATGCAGTAATTGCAAATTATAGATTTTGATGCTTTTTCAAAATTAGTCATTATTATTCTTTGTTTTTGAAAAGCCTCTTTGATTCTTTTGTTTTGGTGGTACAAAATTGGTTTTTCTAAAAGGTTTTGCTCCATGTTTGTAGCCCAAACCAAAAGTGTCTCTAGCATACTTTTGTACACTTAGCATTTGATTTAAACTGCATTTTCCTCTATAAAGCCTTTTCAAAAGATCAACCAAATAAGAATTTTCAGAAAGCAATAACATATACTTTTCACCTTGCTTCCTTTTGAAGTCATCAAACTCTTCTTGTAAAGCTTTGCATTTATCTACATTTGAAGAGGAAGTAGCACACACACACACACACACACACACACACACACACACACACACACCCATTGGCTTTGTAGCTTGAAAGAAGTTTTTCATTTTCTTCTTTCAACTTACAAAGTTCAGCTTGTTGTTCAGTGGTATGCCATTTAAGGTTACCTATTAGCTTATTGTTGGAGATTACAAGCTTTTGAGCCTCTTCATGCATATCATGGAAAACATCAACAAGTTGATCAAATTCAGGATTTACTTCTGTTTCAGCACTTGAGAGTTCTTCATCTTCATCAACTATTGATGTTAGACATACATTTGCTTCTTCAGCTTCACTTGATGATTCAGAAGTTGTTGAGGCATTGTCTTCCTATGCCATGTAGGCTTTCTTTGGCTTTCTTTCTTTCTTTGCCTTATTTACGCCTAATTGTTTCTTCAAGAAAATAATACATTCAAATTTAATATGGCCTTGCTTACCACATTCGAAGCAAGTGAAGTTGGTGTTGTTGTTGTTGTAACTCTTTTTGTTGTTGTTGTTGTTGAACTTTGTGAAATTTCTGTTCTTGTTCTTTCTCATGAACTTGCTGAATCTTTTGACTATTAGGTTCAGATTCTCATCACCATCTTCTTCACTTGAGTCTTCTTTTTCCACATTAGAGGATGCTACTTTCAAGTCTATACTTTTGTGTTTCTTATCTGCATCTTGTACATGTGTTAGTTGAGACATTTCTAATTCATACTCAAGAAGCTTACCAAATAATGTAACCATGGACATCTTGGATAGATCTTTTGATTCCTTGATTGTTGTCACCTTTGGTTGGCATGATCTTATTATACATTTCAAGATTTTGATGTTTAACTCTTCAGCATCAAATATCTTCCCAAGACCAAGAAGATGATTTATAATGTGAGTGAATCTTGTTTGGAGCTGAGATATGTTTTCTGTGGTGTTCATATTGAACATTTCATACTCATGAATTAAAACATGCTTCCTTGATCTTCTGACTTCATATGTCCCTTCATGAGTGACTTCGAACATCTCTCACATCTCCTTTGCGCTTTTACACCTAATAGTTCTAAAGAATTCATCAGAAGAAACTGCAAAAGTAATCATGTTCTTAGCTTTAAAATCATATTGAACAACTTTCTTTTCTGCATCTGTCATTTCATCCCATTCTTTGGGAATCATATCATTACCAATGGTTTTGATAGGAACCAAAGGACCTTCTTCTATTGCATTCCATGCACCAGGGTCATTCGATTGGATGAATATCTGCATTCTGTTTTTCCAAAAATTGAAATGCTCTCCTTCAAAAATCGGAGGACGATTGAGGAAGACACCCTCTTTGAAAATAATATGTGTGGTATTCATTTTCTTTTTAAAAAAGATAGTGATCTTGAATAACACTTAAGAACATGCTCTTATACCAATTGAAGATAATAAGAACACACACAATAACCAAAAGGGGGGTGAATTGGTTAAAACTTGGCCTTTTAAAAATCTTTAAAGAATCAGAGTAACAGAATCATATCACAATAGAACCAAGAATGCTTCAATCAATCAAACCAATCAGCTCAAGAAAAAAATTACTAAAACCTTCACTTGTTGAGTAATAAGATTTCACCAAAGAATCACAGATTAAGATAGCAAGATGAGATTAAAGAATGTAATCAACATAAGAACTTATACTGGTTCACTTATCAACAAGAGAAGCTGCATCTAGTTTCTTCTAACCAAAACTTGATTAGAGTTCTACTATTCACCAAATTTTCAGTTCTTACAAGCTTACAACAATCACCCTTAATCAATCCTAGATTAAGAACAGAAATCTAAAACCCTTTTAGACTCCTAGTGATCAAGATATAGAGAAACCCTTCTCTACTCTTCCCTCTAGAGAACCCTACTCTAGAAAAGCCTTGAAAATTCTATTGTAATAACAACAAACACTTAGAAAATTCTAAAAATGAATTTACAAACAAAGTTAATGGAGAGAGACAACCTGATGATGTAATAAATATGGTTTACCAATCAGGTTTGAAATGAAAACAAGTTTCAGAGCTTCCTCTCCAAATACTTCTTTAAAATCTTGCCCAAGAAGAAATCTTTTAATGCAACATGAAGATTTAGAATTTGTGGAACAAGAACTTTAGAACTCAAATATCCTTTCTCACTTCAGAAGGCTTTTGAAAACTTATGAAAATTCATAATTTAATGATCTATATTTTTCAAAAGACCCAACAACTATTTATAATGAACTGTTGTAACTGAATGTAATAGATTAAATCTTCATTTTTTTTGTTTTTGTTGAAATAAACAATCCATTTATTCATATAGAATTGATAGAACTAAAACGAATCGAATGGCTATAAGTAACCATTCTTTTAATGTAAAATTGGACATTCATTTTGAAATATGAAATTCCTAATTATTATTAGTCACTTTACTAAAATTTACAATAATAATATTTTTGAAATAATCAAATAGATATCTATTTGATAAATAATTCCTAAAATAATGATTCTTAAGAGCGGATTCATCTGCGGTCATTTTATTTTGTATCGACCCAGATTTAGACGCTCAAGTAGAATTTGGAGCATTCCAAAAACTTGGAGACCAGTAAAGCATCAACCATTTAATTTAAACGGATCCATCTTCTTTTCTTAGTCCGATTCTTATATGTTGGGTGCCTCTTCCTCTTCCGCAGATTCGGATTAGTGACAAGGGACCTAGCTAGGCTCCTTGTCTTTACCCCAGAGATATCCCTGCCCTTTCGATCTTATTGACTTATTCTCTAAACCACCTCTGGGCATATTCCTTCAGGGGCATTTGCTTCATTCTGACCTATCTCAACAAGCCCATCTAAGAGCCTATTGAAATTCAATCAATGGCACAGCGTCCGATTCGATCACTCTATCGAGTAGAAGTACAGGGATGATTCAATCGATTCCTAAGACCTTGAAGGGCGAAAGCCCAATCGAACATCAATCACTTCACGGACGCTATTGATTGAGTAGCCA
>PYAF01005151.1:183676-213229 GCA_007407185.1 Glycine tomentella | reverse complement strand
CCATCTAAGAGCCTATTGAAATTCAATCAATGGCACAGCGTCCGATTCGATCACTCTATCGAGTAGAAGTACAGGGATGATTCAATCGATTCCTAAGACCTTGAAGGGCGAAAGCCCAATCGAACATCAATCACTTCACGGACGCTATTGATTGAGTAGCCAACCCCAAAACGCAAGAATCAAGGGGAGCGGAAAGAAGAGCTTGCCCCACCCATGAGTAAATATTTCGTAGTAGCCTCATGCGAGACATGCTTGTGTCTTCGTGTTCTCCGGATTGGGGTCATGTGGAGCACTTTGCCACTGATCTCGATTTGAAGCTCGATGAGGACACTGGCTTGCTGACAGAAAAGCTTTTTCTCGGGTGAAAGCCTTTCAGTCAAGGAAGGAGTAAGTAAACTAGGCCCGTTTTCGAACTAGAAAGCATACCCCATTTGCCCACGGGCTCTTTTCTCGCAAACCTCTATCAATTACAGTAGTAGCGGGACAATTTTAGATATAAAATATTAGTTATTTTATATAATATATATGGATATGGTTAGTTCATATATAACGAGTTCATATAGAATATCCTATCACATATACGTGGGTTTCTTCTATACTGTAAACCAATTATTTTGTGTTTTAGATTCAATCGAATTCTAAAATCATTTTTGGAAACCTCAAAAGAGTTGTTCTATAGTGATCCGATTATATACACCCAGTTTGACCTCCCGCACTTCTACTTTATTTGTTATCTTATTTTTTTAACGTAAGATCTTTAGCGCAAGAACGCAAGAGGAGGGGTTGATCCGTATCATCTTGACTTGGTTCTGATTTCTCTACTAATTGGTATCTTAATTTATGCATTAATGACGATAGATGCATTCGCCATAGTTTTAGCATTACGGCAAACCCGTGTCAAATATATAGCAGATTTGGGCGGGGTTTATTTCATCTATTCCATGACCGGAACAGTGGGAGATACATGTTACACCACTCTTGAAAGAGAGGGGTGCCTTCGGGAACGCGGACACAGGTGGTGCATGGCTGTCGTCAGCTCGTGCCGTAAGGTGTTGGGTTAAGTCCCGCAACGAGTGCAACCCTCGTGTTTAGTTGCCAACATTTAGTCTCATCTTTGCCGAATCTAAAAACCATCATCTTTGCATCCTCACTGCGGCTATGATCAGATCCCAGTGTTGGTTCACTTTTGACTTTATCCTCCACCAAAATAATCGATTAATAACAAATTCATTCGATTAAAATGTTCTAGAGGTTTCTAGAAAAAATATATGAACAAAGTAATCGATTAAATCTTCATGTAATCGATTAACACAGAAAGTCTTGTTTTCCAAAATGCGCCAAGTAATCGATTACCACAAATCATAATCGATTATCATAGGAAGACATTTATGTGACTTTGTAAAGTGTAATCGATTACTATTCTACTGTAATCGATTAAAGTGTTCTTGAATCTTTCTAGAAAAGATTCATGAGAAATGTAATCGATTAATTCACTATGTAATCGATTATCACAGGAAGTCATGTTTCAGAAACAAGCCACATAATCGATTATTACAGGAAGACTTCAACTGTGATTTGTGAAGAGTAATCGATTATCATATTGTTGTAATCAATTAATTTGTTCTTCAAAGCTTAAGTAATAGATTATCATTAGCTGGTAATCGATTAAAGCAGTACGAAATTGTTTTTCCAAAACAAGTTTGAACACTTTGGCTTTTTCAATGCAATCATGAATACTTTAAAATCTTGTCTATAAAACATATTCCTTTTGTAAAACCATGAATGCAAGTCAATGAATGACATTTATGCAAATGCAGAGGATCATTGGATGAAACTCTTATCCATCTAAGAATTACATATGCCTTCAATTGAATGGCATGTAAAAGCTAAAACTTTTCCTTGACTAAGATCCTCAACACCTTGATCCTCTTCAAGCTCCCCCTATTTCTAACAAGACACACCTGTAACAATCAA
Source organism: Glycine tomentella (assembly GCA_007407185.1). Classification (NCBI taxonomy): domain Eukaryota; kingdom Viridiplantae; phylum Streptophyta; class Magnoliopsida; order Fabales; family Fabaceae; genus Glycine; species Glycine tomentella. Next base: position 211,255 of record PYAF01005151.1, on the reverse strand, counting down.
ATCAACTTGCAAAGTAAGGTACCCAATTAAGGTTGGATCTATAAGGGTTAACTATTTTTCTCTTTTTCTTAGGAACCCATATGCAGTCTCCATTAGGCACATAGAACCTTCTAGCATAACACTTATGAGATGTGTGACCTTCCTTCATGCAGTATGACAAATAACAGATTTTGATCTTCTTTCAAAATGAGCCTTTTTAGTATGCTTTATTTTTGAAAGCCTTTTTCTATTAATCTGTTTTGGAGGTACAAACTTGGTGTTTTCAAAAGGTTTTGTTTGACGTTTGTAACCCAATCCAAATGTATCTCCAGCATACTTTTGCACACTTAACATTTGATTCAAACTATATTTTCCTCGATAAAGCTTTTTTAGGAGATCTACCAAGTATGAGTTTTCACTTTGTAAAGTCATGCATTTTTCAAGTTGGCTCTTTTTGAATTCATCAAACTCTTTTTGCAAAGCTTTGTTTTCATTTATTTTGAAGAGGAAGAAGCGCACACACACCCATTTGCTTTGTAGCTTGAAAAACGTTTCTCATTCTCTTCTTTCAAGTTACAAAGTTCAGCTTGCATTGAAACAAGTTTAGTGGTATGCCATCAAAAGTTACCTTTTAGCTTATTGTTGGAGATTGCAAGTTTTTAAGCCTCCTCATGCATTTCATAGAAAGCATCAACAAGTTGATCAAGTTCTAGATTTACCTCTGATTCAGCACATGAGTCATCTTCATCAATTATTGAAGTTAGGCAGACATTTGCTTCTTCATTTTCACTTGATGATTCAAAAATTGTTGAAGCATCTTCTTCCCATGCAATGTAGGCTTTCTTTGATTTTCCATCTTTCTTTGCTTTCTTTTCACCTAACTACTTCTTCAAATATATAGGGCATTCAGATTTGATGTGGCCTTGCTTACCACATTCAAAGCAGATGTAGTTGGTGTTGTTGTTGTCACTCCTTTTGTTGAACTTGGTGAACTTTCTATTCTTGTTTTTCTTCATGAATTTGCTAAACCTTTTGACTATTAGGTTCAGATTCTCATCACCTTCATCTCCACTTGAGTCATCATCTTTCTCAACATTTGAGGATGCAGCTTTCAAGGCAATAATACTCTTCTATTTTTTGTCTGCATCTTCTGCATGTGTTAGTTGAGACATTTCTAACTCATATTCAAGTAACTTACCAAATAGTACAGCCATAGACATCTTTGATAGATCTTTAGATTCCTTGATCGCTATCACCTTTGGTTGACATGGTCTTGTTAAGCATTTCAAGATCTTTATGTTTAGTTCCTCAACATTAAATGTTTTTCCAAGACCAAGAAGATGATTAACGATGTGTGAATCTAATTTGGAGTTGAGAGATGTTTTTAATTGTGTTCATCTTGAACATCTCATACTCATGGATCAAGACATGTTTCCTTGATCTTTTAACTTCATCTGTTCCTTCATGAATAATTTCTAGCATTTTTCACATCTCCTTAGCACTCTTGCACCTAACAGTCGTGAAAAATTCATTAGACGATAATGCAAAGATTATCATATTCTTTACTTTGAAATCATATTGAACTACCTTCTTTTCTACATTTGTCATTTCATCCTACGAATCATTTCATTATCAAAAATTTTGATTATAATCAAATGACCTATTTTTATATTGCATTCCATGCACCAAGGTCATTTGATTGAATGAAAATTTGCATTCTGTTTTTCCAAAAACAGAAGTGTTCTCCCTCAAACATTGGAGGGAGATTGAGGGAGGCACCCTCCTCGAAGGTAATTTTTGTGGTATTCATTTTATTTGAAAAAATATAATGATCTTGAGTAACACACAAGAACCTGCTCTTCATACGAATTGAAAACAGTATGAACATCACACAAGAACAAAGAGGAGGTGGATTGGTTGATCTTAACTGATTAAAAATTCCTAAACAATCAGAGTTAAAAAGATTGTATCACAAAACAATCCAAGAAAACTTTCAACCAATCAAACACCAATCCTCAAAGAATGCAATCAAAAACATTTTCTGTTGATTATGAAATGTTGCACCCACGAATGACAAGTTATAACCACAAGAAAAAATAAAGATGAAGTAGCCAATACAAACATTTATATTGGTTCACTTCTCAACCTAGAGAAGCTACATCCAGTTCTTCTAATCAACAAGTTAAAGTTCCACTAATAACAATCTGTTTCTTACAAGACCTTACAACCACTCTTAATCACACCTAGATCAAGAACGAGATATCTAACTCATATAGATTCTCTATGATCAAGATATAGAGAAAACCTATCTCTACTCTTACCTCTAGAGAAACATCTTTTCTAGAAAAACCTTAAGAAAAACTATTGTTATAGTTACACAAAAAGAAATTCAAAAAGAATTTACAAACAAGTTGTATGGAAAGAAACCACCTGATGATCCACTACTGATGTATGCAAAAGATTACCAGACTTGAAACAATGGTGAAAGAAAACTACTTCAAAACTTTCCTTCCAAATCTTCTTTTGAAACTTTGCCCAAAAACAAATCCTCTTTAGAAATCTTGAAGCTTGAGGATTTGTGGGGCTAACTAGAATAGCACTTTGAATATTTTCTTTCTTCAGAAAGCTTATGAAAATACTTTGATAATTCATTGTGTCTTTTCAAAACACCCAACAGCTATTTATAGAAAACTGTTTGTAACTGTCAATAATCGATTAATTCACTAATGTAATCGATTAAATTCACTTATGTAATCGATTAATTACTAATTTAATCAATTAAAGTGTTCTTGAACTTTCTAGAAAATGTTTATGAGTAATGTAGTCGATTATTTCGCAATGTAATCGATTATCACAGGAAGTCTTTGTTTCAAAACGCTCCAAGTAATCGATTACCACCATATCGTAATTGATTATCACAAGAAGACTATTGTGTGATTTTGTGTAGTGTAATTGATTACCATACTCTTGTAATCAATTAAAGTGTTCTTTAAAACTTAAGTAATAGATTACCATTTGTTGGTAATTGATTAAACCAATGAAAAATTGTTTTTCCAAAACTTAAACATGGAACACTTGGCATTTTATGCAATCATGAAAACTTTATGTTTTATAAATTTTTTTCACAAAACTTATGCTTTTATGAAAACATGAATGCAAATTACAACTACCAGTCAATTGAATTGGCATGTAAAAAGCCTAAATACTTTACTGCCTAAGAGACTCAGCTTCTTGATCCTCTTGAGCTCCCCCTGACTCTAACCAGCCGTCTGCTATTTTTGTGACTTTTGTCACTGACGAGTTGAACTATGCATGACTAGGTCCAAACCAGGTGACTTGCATTCATATGATCCTGAGATAGATAAGACATTTCACAGTTTAAGAAGAGATAATAGAAGGGAAGTTCTGGATAATAGTATAGTGTATTCTGAGCATTCTGTTTCTGGGTTTTCTGTTTCTGAACCTTCTGTTTCTAATTTTGAACATTTTAATTCTAAAATTATTGTTGATACAATGGCTGATAACAATCGAACTCTTAAGGAATTGGCTACACTTGATGTTGTTTATAAATCTTGGTGTACTCAATATCTTGAGATAGAGGTCAGTTATGATCTAAAATCTGGACTAATCCATTTGCTTCCAAAGTTTCAAGGTCTTATAGGTGAAGATCCACATAAACATCTTAAGGAGTTTCATGTAGTGTGTTCCACCATACGACTACATGACATTCATGAAGACTATATGAAGATGAAGGCATTTCCACTCTCTCTGGATGGGGTGGCTAAGGATTGGTTGTACCTTCAACCAAATCCTATGAACAAAAGATTTTTAGAGAAATTCTGCCCTGCATCTAAAACAACATCCATCGGAAAGAAATATGTGGTATAAGGCAGCTATGGAGAGACATTATATGAGTACTGGGAAAGGTTCAACAAGCAGTGTGCTACCTGTCCTCACCATCAAAATAGTGAGAAATTATTGATCCAATATTTTTATGAAGGGTTGATGTTGATGGACATGAATATGATTGATGTAGCCAGTGAAGGCGCTTTAATGGACAAGACTCTCATTGCTGCAAGGCAATTGATTTCCATCATGGCAGCAAACTACCAGCAATTTGGTACTAGAGTAGCTGCACCATCCAAGACTACTGCAAAGGAAGTTTTTGTTTCTATAGTTGCTGATAACCAAAGGTTGGAGAATAAATTGACAAAATTAACATCCCTTGTGAGAAAACTTGTCATTGGTCAACAACAGAATGTGATGGCAGCCAATCAACCAAGGTTGTGTGGTATCTGCCTTGCGCCTGATCATCCAATAGATACATGTCCCACTCTCCAAGAAACAAAATAGACTGCTGAAGTTTTTGCAATACAACCTGGACAACCATTCAGACCTCAACAACAACAGTACAATCCTTACTCCAACACTTATAATCCTGGTTGGAGAGATCATTCGAACTTGAGGTATGATCCTGGTCCACAACAACAACAGCAAACACAACAATTGCAGCCATTCAGACAAATCAATATCAATCCTCCGCCAGCAAATACCAAGCTCCCCCATTCAGACAACAACAACAATTACAACAATCTGCAACTACACCTACAAAACCTGTGCAGAGCAGTTTTGGACCTTCCTTGGAAGACATGTTGAAGCAAATGGCAACCAACAACATTCAGTTGCAACAGAATGTGAGTACCACCATCCAAGATCTGCATACTCAGATTGGACAGTTAGCTACAATTGCCAACTAGATGCAGCAACAAGGTTCTAGCAACATTCCAGCATAACCAATTATTAACCCAAAGAATGTGAATGCTATTACCTTAAGGAGTGACAAAAAGCTTCCAAATTCAACAGATGCTGGTGCCAAAATTGATAATGGTGCCAAAAACAAATTCTGCACCAAAATAGATTCCTCTACCTTTTCTTTCTAGATTCGTTCCTGTAAAAAATGTGGAGCTTGGTTCTGATCTTCTTGAGACTTTCAGGAGGGTGAAAGTCAACATTCCCTTCTTAGATGCCATCAAACAGATTCCAAAATATGCAAAGTTCTTGAAGGATTTGTGCTCCCACAAGAGGAAGCTGAAGGGAAATGAGCAAGTGAAGTTGGGCAGAAATGTTTTAGTACTTATACAAGGCAAAACTGTTGCTTTCATTCCACCATCCACCTTGCCATAGAAGTGAAAAGATTCTGGCACTTTCACTGTCCCTTGCACCATTGGAGATTGTACTTTTATAGATGCAATGCTTGACCTTGGAGCATCTATTAATGTATGCCCACATTAGTTTACGGGTCATTACATCTTGGTGACTTGAAACACACTGGTGTTGTCATTAACTTAGCCAACATGAGTGTTGCACTTCCACTTAGAGTTATTGAAGATGTGTTGGTGCGAGTTAATGATCTGATTTTTTCAGCAGGTATTTACATTTTGGATATGGAGAATGAGTCTTTCAGCCATGGTTCCACATTGATATTAGGGAGACCATTCTTGATGACAGCTAGGACCAAAATTGATGTGCATGCGGGAATCTGTCCATGGAGTTTGGTGATGTTGTTCATTTCAACATTTTTGAGGCCATGAGACATCCTGCAGAGGAGCATTCTGTCTTCCTTGTAGATATCATTGATGTTGCAGTAGATAGTGTACATATTTGTACTGATTTACTTTCTGAATTTTCTGATTTTGATTTTGGTTCTTTTAATTGTACCTGTGATGATTTTGCTACTTTGTATAATATTTGTGCAGAGAACTATGATTTTGTTGCAGATGTAGATTTTGATTCTCCTATCTCCTTTCCTTTAGCCACCAACCTTCCCTTGTCGTCCACTATTCAACCACCCTCCTTGGAGCTGAAACCATTACCTGAGCACCTTACATATGCCTATTTAGATGATGCTCATAAGCTCTCAGACATCATATCTAATAGCCTGTCACTTGAGCATGAAGAGAAGTTGTTGCAGGTTTTGAGAAGCCACTAAAAGGCCATTGGATGGACACTTGCTGACCTTCCTGGAAAAATATCCTTTCATATGCATGCATCAGATACTCTTGGAGGATAATTCTAGGCCGGTAAGACAGCCACAAAGGAGGTTGAATCCCACATTCTTAATGTTGGGAAGGAGGAGGGGATGAAGCTACTAGCTACAGGGATCATCTATCCCATTTCAGATAGCACTTGGGTTTCACCTGTCCAAGTGGTCCCTAAGAAGTCGGGCATCACTGTTGTGAGAAACCAAGATAATGAGTTGATTTCGACTAGAGTAGCCAATAGTTGGTGAGTTTGCATTGACTATAGGAGACTTAACAAGGAAACTCGCAAGGACCATTTCCCTCTCCCATTTATTGACCAGGTTCTGGAGAGGTTGGCAGGTAAATCACATTATTATTTTCTTGATGGTTTTTCAGGTTATGTGCAGATTCATATTGCACCGAAGGACCAACACAAGACCATATTCACCTCTCCATTTGGCATATTTTCCTACACCAGGATGCCTTTTGCCCTATGCAACGTACCTGGCACCTTCCAAAAGTGCATGGTGAGCATCTTTTCTGATTTATTAGAGAGTTGCATGGAGGTGTTTATGGATGATTTCACTGTTTATGATTCCTTTTTTGATGCATGTTTGGATAGCCTCTCTAGAGTTCTTGATCCATGCATTGGGGCTAACCTTGTTCTTAACTTTAAGAAATGTCATTTTATGGTACATGAAGGTATATAGTCTTGGGGCATTTGGTCTCTAGTAGAGGTATTGAGGATGATAAGGCCAATATTGATGTTATTACTTCTCTACCTTACCCCACTTCTAGGCGAGAAGTGCGTTCTTTTCTTGGACATGCAAATTTTTATAGGATTCATCCAGGATTTTAGCAAGATTGCACTACCATTGTTCAAGCTTTTGCAAAAGGACGTAGACTTTATGATTGACCAGCCTTGAAAAAAGACATTTGAGGAGTTGTGGAAGAAGCTTACTACCTTTCCCATCATGCAACCACCAGATTGGGAGCTTCCCTTTAAGCTTATATGTGATGCCTCTAACTATGCTCTTGAGGTTGTGTTTTCACAGAGAGTTGATAAACTATCCCATATCATTGCTTATGCTTCACGCACTTTAGATGCAGCCCAAGTTAACTACACCACCACTAAGAAGGAGCTTTTGACTATTGTTTTTGCTTTAGATAAATTCATATCTTATTTTTTTTGCTCTCATATCACTGTCTTTGAAGTACCTGTTGAAGAAGCCTGATGCTAAACCTAGATTGATCAGGTGGATGCTTCTTCTTCAAGAGTTTGATATTGAGATTAAGGATATGAGTGGAGCAAAAAACTTGGTTACTAATCATTTGAGCAGGATTGAGGGACCTGTTGAGTCGTTTCCTATTAGGGATAATTTCCCTAATGAGCATTTGATGCATTTGCATTCATCACATGTTACACCTTGATTTGCTGACATTGTGAATTTCATTGTTGCATCTATTGTTTCACATCATGCATCTAGGTCTCAAATAGATAAACTTAAGAGTGATGCTAAATATTATTTGTGGAGGTTTGGTAGTGACCAAGTGATCTGCAGGTGTGCACCAGATCATGAGATTCTATAATTATTCTTAAGTTTTGTCATGGCACACCTATCGGCGGTAATTTTGGTCCTCAGTGGACCGCTAAGAGAGTATTGGACTGATGGTTCTATTGGCCCACAATATTTATGAAAACAATAGTAATACCCACAATAACCAAGAGGGGGGTGAATTGGTTTAAACTTGGTCTTTTAAAATTATTTATAAAATCAGAATCAAAGGATCTTAATAACTTTTAAACCAAAAATGCTTTTAATCAATAAAATTACTAAGCACAAGAAATCAATAGCTCAAAACAGAACTTGTTGAGTAATGATAATAACACCAAGAACAAATGAACATGATTACTTGTAGAGATAGAGATAAAGAAAATCAACACAAGCAATTTATACTAGTTCACTTCTCAAGAGAAGCTACATCCAGTTTCTTCTAATAAACACTAGATTAAATTTTCACTATTATAAATTTTTTTTCTTACAAGCTCTACAACAATCCTTCTTTATCAACCCTAGATAAAGAATAGAAATCTAAAACCTATTAGACTCCTAATGATCAAGAACAAGAGATTCTTTCCTAGAGACCACTACTCTAGAACAAGCTTCAAAGAACCCTTTACAATAACATCAAAAAAACAGAAATTACAAAAATAAATTACACTCAAAGATTATGGAGAGAAACAACCTGATGATCTAGTGAATATGAATGCATATGAGTTACCAATCAAGGTTGAATTGCAGAAACAGAATTTCTAAACATGCTCTCCATTACTCTTTTGAAATCTCTTGCCCAAGAAATCATTCAATACCCATGAAGATTAAAGAGTGGGACAAGAAGTAAGTAAACTAAGAAAATCACTTTCTAACTCTTAGAAGGCTTGTGTATATTCAGAAAATTCGAAGTCTTCAAGTTAAGTTTCAAGCCAAGTCGTCCTTTTATTTATAACAGATATTTAAAATTTATAACAACCTGTAATCGATTACACGCGCCAAATAATCGATTAAAATGCATTAAGTAATCGATTAAAGTGTCACTTAATCAATTAAAGTGTTCAAGACTCCATTCTGGGTTTCACAATGAACAAGATAATCGATTAAACCGAGTTGTAATTGATTAAAGCAGTGAATTTTTATATCTGAAGCCTCTTGTGTAATCGATTATAGCATTTGGTAATCGATTAAGGCAGTGAAGGTTCTTTAAGAAACAAGCCTATGCAATCGATTACAATGTTTGGCAATTGATTAAATTAGTGAAAACATGATTTTCAAGATAGCTTGTGTAATCGATTACGGTAAATGGTAATCGATTAAAGCAACAATGTATTACTTTTGATTTACACTATGTAATCGATTACAAATGTTTGGTAATCGATTAATATACTCATTAAAGCTTTTCTAGTTTTAAACACGAAACAAATAATCGATTAATCCGTGATGTAATCGATTAAAATGTTCATCGAAGCTTTTCCAGTTTTAAATATGAATTAAATAATCGATTAATCTGTTGGGTAATCGATTAAAACAGTGAAATTACATATTTCCAAAAACATTACCCATTTAATTCTTTTTCGAAATAGCTTTGATTCTTTGATGAAAACACTTAAGCATATAAATGATCAAAACATTCAAGGCATGTAAATGGGAGGATTGACTTCTCATACACTTCATTTTGGATTTCAATCTTCAAGGCATGTGAAAAGCTCAAAACATTCTTCTAAGTCAAAAGCTTCATTATTCTTGTTGCTTCCCCTATATCCAACAATCTCCCCTTTTTTGGCTTTGAACATTCCAAATATTGATTAATCATGTGTTAGAGATTTGAAGTGCTTTGAAGGATGCGCAAGATAGATTTCTTGAACTTTGTTTGAACTTTGTTAACCTGAAAACAAATAAGCCTTTTTGCCAATAACAAGTGTTAAGATATCTGTTGGTATAACCATTGATCATTTACTTCTATTAGTTAGCTTCTGTGACTTAGTTTGCTCCCCCTTACGTAGTTAATTTCGTCATTCATCAATTTGTAAAAAATGCAACAAAAAACAGAGCATAACAGAGAGCAAAACAGAGTTTCTCTTTATTTAGTTATCAATCAATTTTTTCTCCCCCTATTTGGCTTATCAAAGGCAAAAGATAGCACAACAACAATGAGAAGGAGAAATGCAACTTTCATTAATCAAGGAAGGACAGTACATTAATTAGAAAACATAAAAAATAGAGCAATAATAGAAAATATAGGAAGCTTAAATTAGTTAGGAAAATCATCAAGCACAAGCCTAGCTTCTATGTTTTCTATCTCCTCCAAAGATGAATTAGTCTCAGCACTATGCTCATGGAGCAGTGACAATAAGGCAACCATCTTTTGAATCATAAGAGATTCAAATGGACTGTAAGATGGTTGAGTAGGGCCTTCTTCTTCAGCATCCTCATCAGCCTCTTCACCAGCTTCTCCCTCATTCCCAGCCGCAGGGAGTTGTTGTCCAGCCATTTGCCCGCCATAAGGGGTCTTGATCATCCCCAGCTTGGTAAGATGCTTCTCTTTTATGAGGTTGTTGCTTGAGTTTGTGTTGTCAACAACCTCATTAGAGACATCAATATTAAACTAATCAATAAACCTGGAAACAAGAACAAGATATGGAAAAGGGTAATTCATTAACCTTTTGGATTTAAGCATAATTTCCTCAAGAATGAGAATCCAATTCATCTGAATGGAATTCTTGAGGCCATACACAAGTTATAGGTCATCATCAGTGGCTTGGGCATGATTGATGGCTATAGGGGTTAGGATGTAGGTGATTATGTAATGAATAAGTCTGTCTCCATGGGTCATTGGGCCAGTGCGTAGACTAAGCTTCAACCTCATGTGAGGATCAAGAATCATTCCCCTATAGGTATCTATCTTACTATAACCCCCAGCCTCTTCTTCAAATTTCCTTTCACCTTCAAAGGAAATACCAGCAACAGCTTCCCAAACCTTTAAAGTAATTTCCATGGCTACTCCATTAACTTGGGATTGAAGGGTCCTTCGATCCCATCCATAGAGCCCTTAGCACAGGTGTAGAACACCTTCACTAATTCAGGGTAATAGGTACCCTTCATCTCAACAAACTTTCTCAATCCCTGGGTTTCAATAAAAGCAGGGAATTGAAAACCTTCTCTAATGAACCAGTCAAGTTCAAGGTGTTTGGGAGAACAGACTAATTTGGTGGCATTGAACTGAAGATAGGTCATTTTGTCTCTCTCAGCAGGAAACCAATGATCTAACCTATTGACAGTAGGGTTAGAGGTTTCACCAGCTTTTCTCTTAGAGGTTTTGATTCTTTTGGGTGCAGACATATTGAACTAGGGAGGAAAGGCTACAGACAAGGTTTCTAAACTAAGAGGAAGAAAGAAAAAGACACAGCAGAGCTTAAGATGGTGTGATTTCTCTCTTGAACATAGGCTGTATTTATAGAAGAATTTGGGCTCCAAAGTTCAAATTTGAAATGAGTAATAATAATTTTCGAATTAACCCACTAACATTAAAGTATAGAAGATTCAAATTTTGAATTATTTGGCAATTGGGCAGTTACAATTTCTAAGAAAAACTGACAGATTCTACAGTGACTCCATGAATAATCGATTATATGCTTATGTAATCGATTAATTCGTAAGCAAAATCAGTTTCTGTAGCAACTGTAATTGATTATTTTGACAAATAATCTTTTCAAACAATTTTTCAGTTCATGCAATCGATTACCATTCACCGTAATCGATTATTCTAGAGAGATTTCATTTCTGAAAAGATTTTTGACCATGTGTAATCGATTAATTCAAGGCGTAATCAATTATTCTAGTGAACTTTGGCTTTTTGAAATATTTTCGAAGGCAAAATAATCGATTATCTCGAGGCTGTAATCGATTACATGAGTGCAAAATTCATTCTAAAAAGCTTTTTAAGTGAATTTAATCGACTATTCCGATGGGTAATCGATTATTATAGAGAATTTATCAGAATGAACAGTATAGATGCAGCATTTTCAAATTTTGTAAGCACAAGTGATAATTGATCAAATAAAAAGCTATTTCACATAGATAGGCACATAACAATCATGCTAGTAAGGATTAGATTCATTAAGAATACCTAGCATGTTTCTAAGAGTATAGAATTTATCTCTAGCCAAAGGTTTAGTGAATATATCAGCCAATTGATTGTGAGTATCAATGAAGTCAATTTTGATATTACCCTTTTGGATGTGATCTCTTAGGAAATGATGTCTTATCTCAATGTGTTTGGTCCTTGAGTGCATTATTGGATTCTTGGAAATGTTGATAGCACTTGTGTTGTCACATAGCAGAGGTAATTCTTTTAATTCTACACCAAAATCTTGCAATTGTTGTTTTAGCCATAGACTTTGAGCACAATAACTTCCAGTAGAGATGTACTCAGCTTTAGCTGTTGACAAAGCAACACAAGATTGTTTCTTGCAATGCCATGAGATCAGTAAACTTCCTAGTAGATGACAAGTTCCACTAGTTCTTTTTCTATCCAACTTGCATCCTGCAAAGTCAGAATCAGAATAACCAACTATATTAAGTGATGCACCTTTAGGATACCAAAGACCAACTTTTGGAGTTGATTTGAGATATTTGAGGATCCTTTTGACTGCAGTGAGGTGTGATTCTTTGGGATTTGCTTGATATCTTGCACACAAACACACACTCAACATAATATTTGGTCTACTAGCTATCAAATACAACAAAGATCCAATCATTCCTCTAAACTTTGACTCATCAATCTTTTTTCCTTTTTCATCTGAATCTAGATAGGTTGATGTTGCCATTGGAGTTACAACATCTTTGCTTTTCTCCATTTCAAACTTTTTGATCACTTCAAGACAATACTTGGTTTGGTTTAGAAATGTTCCATCCTTCATTTGCTTCACTTGAAGTCCAAGAAAGAATGTTAATTTTCTCACTCATTTTGCATAAAGGTAGAAAATTCTTTGCACAACAATTAATTAGTTGAACCAAAAATTATATCATCAACATATATTTGAACCAATAAAATATCATTACTTTGCCTTTTGATGAACAAGGTTTTATCAACATGTCATCTTATGAAAGATTGTTCAAGCAGAAATTTGCTTAATCTTTCATACCAAGATCTTGGAGCTTGTTTTAAACCATAAAGAGCTTTCTTAAGTTTAAAAACATGATTTAATGTTTGAAATCAGCAAAACCAGGAGGTTGCTCCACATATATTTCCTCCTCAATATATCCATTTAAGAAAGCACTTCTAACATCCATTTGAAAAAGTTTAAAACCCATTAAACATGCATATGCAAGTAATAACCTAATGGCTTCCAACCTTGCAACTAGTGCAAAGGTTTCCTCATAGTCAATGCCTTCCTCTTGGTTGTAACCTTTTGCAACCAATCTAGCTTTGTTTTTGACTATGATTCCACTCTCATCAAGTTTGTTTCTAAAAACCCATTTAGTGCCAATAGGTTTGAGAGAAGAAGGTCTAGGAACAAGTTCCCAAACTTCATTTCTTTTAAATTGATTCAATTCATCATGCATGGCATGCATCCAATGTTCATCAATTAAGGCTTGATCAATATTCTTAGGTTCTATTTGTGAAACAAAAGCCATATTACAGCAGAGATTTCTGAATGAAGATCTAGTAGATACTCCCTTTGAAACTTCATCAATGATATTGTCTAGGGAGAGATCTCTTATAGCTCTCCAATTTTTTGGCTCTTGGACTGGTGTTGATTGTTTTGCTTCAGCAATTGGTTCTTCTTTTTCTTTATTCATTGAATCATTAAGCTGAATGAACTCCTCCAAAGGACATGCATCTATATCACACTTCTTTTCCTCCTTGGAGGAATTAGATTCATGACAAATAACATGTACAGATTCTTCCATGCACAAGGTTCTTTTATTGAAAACTCTATAGTCTTTACTATGTAATGAATATCCAAGGAAAATGGCTTCATCAGCTTTAGTATCAAATTTTCCAAGTGATTCTTTGCCATTATTCAACACAAAACACTTACAGCCAAATGCTCTCAAATGAGAAATGTTTGATTTTATACCTTTGTATAGTTCATTAGGGATTTTCTTCAAAATAGGCCTTATCAGTAATCTATTCAAAGTGTAGCAAAATGTACTTACAGCATCAACCCAAAAATATTTAGGCAAATTTGTCTCATTAAGAGTTCTTGCACCTTCTTCAAGGGATCTATTTTTCCTCTGCACAACACCGTTTTGTTGAGGTGTTCTTGGAGATGAAAAATTATGGTTAATTCCATTTTCTTCACTGAATTTTTAAGAATGTTCATTTTGGAATTCTCCACCATGATCACTTCTTATTGAGATAATTTTGCTTCCCTTTTCATTTTGAGCAAGTTTGGCCAATTTTCTAAAAGCATTGAAAGCATCACTCTTGGATTTCAAAAAAAAAAGTCCATGTGAATCTAGAGTAATCATCTACAATGACAAACCCATAGCAATTACCTCCTAAACTCATAGTTCTATAAGGACCAAACAAATCTATGTGAAGTAATTCAAGGGGTCTTGAAGTAGAAACAACATTTTTACTTTGAAAAGAATTTTTTGTTTGTTCCCATTTTGACAAGCATCACATAATTTGTCCTTTTCAAACCTGAGTTTGGGTAAGCTAATGACTAAATCCTTTTTAATTAACTTGTTCATATGATGTGTAAGATCCCCAAAATTATAAAAAAATGTGATGATAATTGGATAGAAGTATGTTTAGAGAAAAATAACTATATCACTCTTTTCAAGAAGTAGAAATTACTAGAAAACCCTTAAGATAAAAATGTCAAAAATGCCCTTGGACATTTTTGAAAATGACCAAAATGTCCCTAGGTTGAATGGCATAATTACCAAAATGCCCCTAGGCCAAAAATGCTCAAATAACTTTAGAAATTTTGTAAGAACTTGATGAAATTATACAATACACTTAGCTAACTAAGTATCAACATATTTTGTCACAGAAAATTTTAGATAAAATTTCTAGGAATTTTATAAGATGACAACTTTGAGGCTTTATTTAAGAAAACTCAAGCATTAGAAAAATATGGAAAAATGATACAGATAATCTAAGAAATTTTCTCTCAGTTATAAAAGGAATAAACTCATTTGATGAACCAATTTAGTAATTTTAATAATCAAAAGTAAATGAATTAAGGTAAATGTAAATTGTAGGTAAATAATACCCTAAATGTATTACTTGTAAGAAATTTTAATAGGATTATGAATAACCTAGAATTATATTACTCTTAGGTGGGAAAATTTAAATTAGATCCTTCTAAAAGCTAGAAACAATTTAATTTCAAGGATACTATAATAAGTAAAAGAATGAAGAAAAACATAACTAAAGCCTAGCCATCCTACGTAGGAAAGGAAAGCAAATAAGGACTTCACTGCAAGCTTGGTACTCCACGTGCAAATTAAGAAGGAAGGAGGATGATGTAGAATTCTCAAGAACATGGACGCTTGTAGGGTGAAGAACTAATAGCCAATAGGATTAAACCAAATAGAAAGCTAAGTCATCATAACCCTAGAGATATTTGTAGCCAAGTTTTCTCTATACTTTTTCATCTTGCACGTGGACAGCTCTAGACATTATTTCAACAATCCCAACGGTCAAAAGTTACATATGTGGGATAGTAGTGTACCTTTAAAATTTTAAGAAGATCCAACGGTTAATGAATTCAGAATCAATATTTTACTAAAATGGGTTTTGGGGTAAAATCAAGAATGAAGAAAAGCACAAAATCTTCCAAAAATTTAGCCAATCCACGAAAATTTGTGAAGATTGCTCTATAAGCCAAGCTACTCCACGTGCACATCAAGAAGAATGAAGAAGTGTTGAGAAAAATCAAGAAAAGGGACACTTGTATGGTTAAAAAGCAAGAACTCATATGATTGGACCATTTGTAAAGCAAGGTCATAATGACCTAAGGAATATTTTCATGGCAAAGGCTTGTTAAACAAGTTCATCAACACTATAAATAGAGGGTGTAGGAACTGAAAATTTCAAGTTCCTTTCTAAGCCTAGTGAACATACAAAAAACCTCTCTTTCTTGCATACTTTCCTTTTCATCCTTCCTTTCATCCTTTTTACCTTTCATTTTCAAGTAGACTAAAAACAAAAACTCTAAGCCTTGCTACTTTGAATCTCACGTGGAACTAGGAGCATTTAGAGGGATATCAAGATTTAAACTCACTTGAGGTAGGTTAAGCTTAAATCTCTAGTTAATCAATGGTTTGGATTAATTTACATTCTTTAGTAGGCTGATTTATGGTTGATATTTAGGCTTGAATTTCGTGATGTTTAAAGGTTATTCTTTGATGAGAATATGTTGATTTAAGTTATAAGATAGGCTATGATTTATGCCCATTAATAATAGTGAAGTATGAAAGTCCAATTGATAATCTTTTGAGGTGATTTCAATGATACTTTGGACTGTCTATATTTTTATGGACATGTTTTGATTTAATTCTTGAAGTAGAGGATGAATGGTGTGGAGTTGAATGATTTAAATACTTGATGATTTGATTTTGAGGATTAATTAGTGAGGTGGTAGGTGAAAGGAAAATTAAAATGTATACTAGGTAAGAATCTTTGTTTAAAAATGTTTAAAGTAATTAGATATTATTTATATCGAGGATTATTAGTTAAATTACTAATATAATTTTTCTGTAGTTAAGGTTATTCTCTGGTTATGCATAAGTTAGTAATAATCTTACTTGATTAAGATATGGTAGTGTAACCATACTCATAAGCTTAATGGATAAGATATGGTGGTGTAACCATACTTATGATATAAATGATGATATGATATTTTGCTTATGAATTTGATTTTTATGGATGTTGATATGTTGATGTGATTAAGATAGGTGGATTCATGTTTCCATGTTCCAAGTCCAGTATGAGGCTTTGGGGAAACAGAATCTGATACTACATACAGTACGATATGTAGTACCCAGGTGCAAGGATATATGGCAAAATTCATGCATGTTTGCGTAAAACTATAGCAGCGCCCACACTCAGTGTGGCCACATACAGTACGATATGTGGATGCCATTTGCCCTGGGATAGTTCATCTCATGCATTCATATAGTTGCATATTGCTTGTGGATGTGTTTGATTTTTTTTTTATTTTACTAACCAAATAATAGGGTCGGGAGTTAGCTTTGCCTACTGAGAAATTTATTTCTCACGCGATCTGTTTCATTTTTTTTTTAGATGGCAATAATGGACAGGTTCCATGAGGCCTTGGAGTAGTGAAGATATATAAAAGAAGTTATGAACTAAGCTGGATTTTTGAGAAAAGTAGTGTACTTGTATTATATAAACTTTTGTATCAGAGACATTGGCTATGTATATGAGTAATAAATCTTTTGCAAATTTTACGTTTTAAAAATTTTACTATTATACGTTTCTTAGAAATTTACCCTTAAGTAAAAATAAAAATAAGTAAATATTTAGGTCGTTACATGATGCATGTTAATGTGACTTGCCTTTCTATGCCATAGCCAAGATTCATCAATTTTACTTATTAAGCAAGAAGTGTTATGAAAGAATGCATGATCTATGAAGAGTAAATAGATATTACCTTTTCTTTTACCTATATGAATCACCTCACCATTTTGTCCATCATATATCATGCAGCAATTGTCATTGAATGACACTTTGAACCCTTCATCACAAAGTTGCCCTATACTTAGGAGATTATGCTTTAAACCTTCCACATAAAGAACATTTCTTATTTTGGTTTTAAAGCTATCTCCTATATTTCCTTCACCTATTATCTTCCCTTTGTTGTTGTCTCCATAGGTTACAAATCCACCATCTTTAAGAGTCAGATTTGTGAGCATTGATATGTCACCGGTCATATGTCTAGAGCATCCACTATCAAGGTACCATAATGATGATCTTGCTCTTAGACATACCTCAGTTCCAGCACTTGAGAGATTATCATCTTCATTAATTGTGGAAGTGAGACACACATTTGCTTCTTCATCTTCAGTTGATGATTCAAAAGTTGTTGACTCATTATCTTCCCAAGCTATGTAGGCTCTCTTAGGCTTTCCTTCTTTCTTTATCTTGTTTTCACCTTGTTGTTTCTTCAAAAAGATAGAGCATTCAGATTTAATGTGGTCAGGCTTACCACACTCAAAGCAAGTGAAGTTGTTGTCACTCCTTTTGTTGTTGTTGTTGTTGTTGTTCTTTGTGAATTTTTGTTCTTGTTTCTCCTCAAGAACTTGCTGAACTTTTTGACAGTCAAATTCATGTTGTCCTCTTCATCTTCTTCACTTGAGTCTTCCACTTTTTCCACCTTTGAGGATGCAGCTTTCAAGGCTATGCTTTTATGTTTCTTTTCTGCATCTTCTGCATTGGTTAGTTATGACATTTCAAGTTCATACTCAAGAAGCTTACCAAATAGTGCAGCCATGGACATTTTGAATAGATCTTTTGATTCTTTGATTGTTGTCACCTTTGGTTGCCATGGTCTTGTGAGATACTTCAAGATTTTGATATTCAATTCTTTAGCATCAAAAATCTTTCCAAGACCAAGAAGATGATTTACTATGTGAGTGAATCTTGTTTGAAGCTAAGATATGTTTTCTATAGGATTCACCTTGAACATTTCATACTCATGTATTAAGGCATGCTTCCTTGATCTTCTTACTTCATATGTACCTTCATGAGTTATCTCCAACATCTCCTTTGCACTTTTGCACCTAACAGTTCTAAAGAATTCATCAGAGGAAAGTGCACAGAAGTAATCATATTCTTAGCTTTAAAATCATATTGAACCACTCTCTTTTCAGCATCTGTCATTTCATCTCATTCTTTGGGAATCATATTATTACCAACAAATTTTATAGGAATCACAAGACCTTTTTCTATTGCATTCCAAGCACCTGGGTCATTTGATTGAATAAAGATTTTCATTCTATTTTTCCAAAAACTGAAGTGCTCTCCTTCAAACAACGGAGGACGATTGAGGGAGGCACCCTCCTTGAAGGTAATTTGTGTGGTATTCATTTTCTTTTTAAAGAAAGATAGTGATCTTGAATAACACTCAAGAACCTGCTCTTGATACCAATTGAAAACAATAGGAATACCCACAATAACCAAGAGGGTGGTGAATTAGTTTAAAGTTGGTCTTTTAAAATTATTTATAAAATCAGAGTCAAAGGATCTTAATCACTTTTAAACCAAGAATGCTTTTAATCAATAAAATTACTAAGCAGAGGAAATCAATAGCTCAAAACAGAACTTGTTGAGTAATGATAATAACACCAAGAACAAACGAACAAGATTACTTGTAAAGATAGAGATAAAGAAAATCAACACAAGCAATTTATACAGATTCACTTCTCAAGAGAAGCTAGTTTCTTCTAATAAACACTAGATTAGAGTTCCACTATTAAAAAATTTTGTTCTTACAAGCTTTACAGCAATCCTTCTTTATCAACCCTAGATAAAGAATAGAAATCTAAAACCCTATTAGACTCCTAATGATCAAGAACAAGAGAACACTACTTTGTTCTTTCCTAGAGACCACTACTCTAGAACAAGCTTCAAAGAACCCTTTACAATAACATCAAAAAAATAGAAATTACAAAAATAAATTACACTCAAAGATTATGGAGAGAAACAACCTGATGATCTAGTGAATATGAATGCATATGAGTTATCAATCAAGGTTGAATTACAGAAACAGAATTTCTAAACATGCTCTCAATTACTCTTTTGAAATCTCTTGCCCAAGAAATCATTCAATACCCATGAAGATTAAAGAGTGGGACAAGAAGTAAGTAAACTAAGAAAATCACTTTCTAACTCTTAGAAGACTTGTGTATATTCAGAAAATTCGAAGTCTTCAAGTTAAGTTTCAAGCCAAGCCGTCCTTCTATTTATAACAGATATTTATAACAACCTATAATCGATTACACGCGCCAAATAATCGATTAAAATGCATTAATAAAGTGTCACTTAATCAATTAAAGTGTTCAAGGCTCCATTCTGGGTTTCACAACGAACAAGATAATCGATTAAACCGAGCTATAATCGATTAAAGCAGTGAAGTTTTAGATCTGAAGCCTCTTGTGTAATCGATTACAATATTTGGTAATCGATTAAGGCAGTAAAGGTTCTTTAAGAAACAAGCCTATGTAATCTATTACAATGTTTGGCAATCGATTAAATTAGTGAAAACATGATTTGCAAGATAGCTTGTGTAATCGATTACTGTAAATGGTAATTGATTAAAGCAACAATGTATTACTTTTTACTTACACTATGTAATCGATTACAAATGATTGGTAATCGATTAATATATTCATTAAAGCTTTTCTTGTTTTAAACACGAACCAAATAATCGATTAATCTGTGATGTAATCGATTAAAATGTTCATCAAAGCTTTTCCAAGTTTAAACATGAATTAAATAATCGATTAATCTATTGGGTAATCGATTAAAACAGTGAAATTACATTTTTCCAAAAACATTACCCATTTAGTTCTTTTTCGAAATAGCTTTGATTCTTTGATGAAAAAACTTAAGCATGTAAATGATTATATGCATGCAAATTCAAGGATCAACAGATTGACTTCTCATACACTTCATTTTGGATTTCAATCTTCAAGGTATATGAAAAGCTTAAAACATTCTTCTAAGTCAAAAGCTTCATTATTCTTATTGCTCCCCTTATATCCAAGAGTTTAGAGATGCTGATTACTTTTCCACCACTTGTGAGCAGTGTTAGAGAGCATGAGGAACAATTACACAAAGGCATGAGATGCCTCAGTTGCCCATTATTTTCTGTGAGATTTATTATGTATGGGGTATTGATTTTTGGGTCCATTTCCTGTTTCTCATGGTTTTTAATATTTTTTGCTTGTTGTTGATTATGTTTCTAGATGGGTTAAAGCTAAGGCCACCAGAACTAATGATTATAAAGTTGTTATGGATTTTGTGAGATCAAACATTTTTTGCAGGTTTAGTGTGCCTAGAGCCATTATTAGTGACCAGGGGAGCCATTTCTGTAACAGGTCATTGACATCCTTGCTCCAGAAGTATGGGGTTGTGAATAGAGTTGCTATAACTTATAATCCCCAAACTAATAGGAAGCAGAGGTTTTTAATAGAGAGATCAAGCAACTGTTGCAGAACGTAGTGCAACCTAATAGGAAGAATTGGAGCAAGCTACTTGAAGATGTTATATGGGCTCGCAGGACTGCTTACTGAACACCTTTGGGGATGTCTCCCTATAGGGTAGTTTTTGGTAAGGCATGCCACTTTCCGGTGGAGATTGAGCACCTTGCTTATTGGGCGGTCAAGAGTTGTAACATGACATTTGATGAAGCGGGCATGGAAAGGAAGCTTCAATTGCAAGAACTCTAAGAGAGATTTGCTTAGAAGCCTATGAGAACTCCAAGATTTAAAAGGAGAAAGTGAAGAGGTTTCATGACTCTATGATTCTTAGGAAGGAGTTCCATATTGGCCAAAAAGTGCTCTTGTATAACTATCGCCTCAAGCTTATTTTCGGTAAACTTCGATCTAGATGGGATGGACCTTTTCTTATTACTAATGTTTTTCCCCATGGTGCAGTTGAGATTAAAAATGAAGTTACCGACAAGGTCTACAAAGTTAATGGTCACCAACTCAAGCTATTTCATGAAAGCCTTCAAGTGGAGGAGAAGCTTGTGTGGCAGACCTCTCTTTGGTTTTGCCAATTTTATGTGATGATGTACCTTGAATGGCACTTAAGGAGTTTCCTTTTCCCTTATTTTCTATGTTGTCTCTTTCGTTGCATTTCATTGCATGCTTACATTAAGGACAATGTGCACTTTAAGTGTGGGGGGAAGAATTTACAAAATATGTTTTATTTGTTTTCTGTTATATGTTTTTGTTTTCTATTTCTGTCTATTTTTTGTTATATGTATCTATTTTTGTTATATTTATGTCTGTTTTCTGTTTTTGTTTTGATGTATTTGTTTTGTTTTATTTTCTTTCTATTTTTACTATTGTTACATACTGAAAATAAAAAATAAATAAAAATAAATAAAAATAAAAGATTTTGCATTAATTATTTCTGTTTTTGTTGAATTTAGACACTTTTTATTGTTTTTCATAGGATTTCTAACTTGTATAAATTGTGAGAAATGTACCATTTTTTGTTGGATTGAGAGATTTCATACTTGATATGAATCATTGTTGCAATTGTTGAAGTGATAAGTAGGCTTGAAAAATAAAATTTAAGGTGGATCATGTGTGATAGAATTATGTCTTGTGAGTTTTTGGGCCTTTGTGGATGAACCACATTATTCCATTCATGTTCTTTCATGTGTGATTTCACCCTTGTGTTAGATTAGTCTAGGTTTTGTCTTGTCTCTCTTGTCATTCCTTGTTACACATGCATTGATTGAGATGATTTAGGTCTTCTTTCTTTTAGTTACTATCCAAATAAACCTTCCTTGAATTGATATCCATTGTCACCCTTTTTGAGTCTTTAACCTTTTATTTCTTGTGTAGCTCATTACAAGCCCAAAAGTGGAAAACCAGGTTATCCTAACTTTAGAGAGAAAATGGGCCTTGGAATTATTTTGGGAGTGGGTTTCAAACAAGTGTAGGGGATTTGCATTTTGTTTTGATTTGGAAGAAAAGAAAAAGAAAAAAAAAAAGAAATGAAAGATATAAAAAGCAAGAGTTCAAAGAAAAAAAAAAAGAAGTACAAGAAAAGAAAAAGAAAAAAATTGCAATAAAAGTGTGTTGTGGTTTGATGTGTTGCAAACACATCTTAGTTATTAGGCTAGTTTAGGTTATAATTTGGTTAAATAATTAGGAAAATAGGTTAGAATTAGTTAAGTTTATTAATTTATTGTTTTTAATTCAATTCATTACCATTTGAGTATTTTCAGGCCAAAAGAGGAGTTCAAAGCAAAGAAAAGAAGAAAACAAGGTTTCAAGTCCGCGCGGATCGCGCGGGAACTCGCGCAGATTGTGCTAGATGAAGAATAGAAGGCCTCATTCTCGAAGGTCCCACGCGATCAGCGTGGTAGTTCACGCGGTTAGCGTGAAAAGACCGGAAGCATGGCGCCATTAGCGCCACTGCCACGCGACCAGCGCCACAAAACTCAGCATTCAAGCCTTTTCCCTCAAAGACTTCACGCGGTTAGCGTGGAGTCCCACGCTATCAGCGCCATGCTTTCGAAGACTCCGCGCAGATCACGCGGTAAGCCGCGCAGATCGCGCCGTGAAGATTCTATTTCCTTAATTAAATTATCTGTTTTGAATTTTTGCACAGAATTAGGCTTTGTTACTGTAATTAAAGGATTCTATAAATATTAAGCCTCTGAACTGAGTCTAGGCATCCATTACACACCTTGAAATACATCCAGAATAACTGAATATCAGCTTTTCATCCTCTAAACCTCTGGAATTCAAGAATCAAGGCTAGGGTTTCTGCACAACTATGAATTATTCTACTGCCTTGTTGTTCTTGAGGCCTATGGTAGGCTAAATCTTGTATTGTGGGAAGGCTATGAACTGATGATGACTCCTCTGTAATTTGACTGGTATTGAATAATATGTTTTGATTGTTTTATTCTTTTCTGTTTTCAATTTCTATTCTCATTTGAATTTGATCACTTCAATTAAGTACTTAGGGTTAGGATTCGCAATGGGAACGTTGGGGTTCTAATTTCTGACCTGTTAAGAATAACATTTGTTCATCACCTAGGAATAGGGATGCGTGAATGCAGACTTATAATATGATCTTTTAAATGCTTAAACTGATAGATTTCACTAAGGAATTAGGTTTTCGATTCAGGATAAAGGGTTAATTCACTAAGGAATTAGGGATTAACTAATCTAAGAAAGGCTTATTCTCTGAACAATCATAACAGGAACCCATATGATATATTCTCTAAATGCTTAGTTTGACAGAATCGCTAAGGGCTTAGGGTTCTCGATCGAATTAAAGGGTTGAATCTCTAGTTATCTAGGGTTTACAACTTTAGGAGAGATTTATCATGTGTGCACGTTAAATTAACAAACCAGTCAAATGAAAGAGGAAGAATCAGAAGGAATTATGCCTGACCACAATTAATCTTCCATTGGTAATCTTCTTAATCAATTTACTGCATTTCTTTTGAGTTCTGTCTTTTATTCAACAACCAATCAACCAACAACAACTTTCTCTTAACATTTACTGTTTTTCTTTCAATCGCACTGATTTACTATTGCTGTGAAATCACCCCAATCCCTGTGGAGAACGATACTCACTTACCTAATCTTTATTACTTGGAAACGATCGGTGCACTTGTCGTACCCTTTTATTTCGCAACATGGTTCATTTTCATCCTTGTAAGTTCTTTTTATTTTAATTTTTTTGGTCTCCACCTTGTTTCTTTGTTTCTACCCCTCTTTTTACTTGTTGGCTTACTCCCCATTGCCCCTCTTTTCTCTTAGTTTTAGCCTAAATATCCTTTTTTTATCCACCCTTACCTAAACCATACATTACAAACTAATAAAAGTCCTTTTGATCTTTTGATGCATGTATATTTCAAGTTGAATGAATTAGAATCTTATCAAAATTTAGATGCGCTAGTGACATGTGGTGCTTGAGTGTAAATACAAACCTATACACATTTGATAAGGTTGAGTGTTGTTCTTTGAGAGATTTCTATCACCTTGGTACATTCTTAATTTTAACTTGACTACTTTTTCACTTTGCACTTTGTGATCATGTGTTCATGGATTGCTTGTTACCTTCATATCAATCTTCCATTTTCCATCTTTCTCACTTTTGTGCATTATTAAGATCCATTGAAAAATATGTGTGCCTTGTTCATACCTTTTTTTTTTTAGTTTGTGATTTATTCTAGTTTAATTGTTTTTCTCTTAGTCTTTCTTAGTTTTGCCCAATAATGCAAAGGATAAAGTGTGGGGAATTTTTATTAAGCATTTTTAATTTAGTATTTTCTATTCTTCTTAGCTTATTTAACTTCTCTTGGATACCTATTTTCTCACTTTAACTCAATGTTGATCTTAGGCAAATAATTGGGCTTAATTGATAATTGTTGCTTATTTTCAGATTTTGTGCTTACTTGACCTATCTTCCTTGTGTAGGACCTACAGGATTCTACAAAACTCAAAATGGAGCATATCAGTAGTCTCTGGAAAGCTAAGAAAAAGAGATACAATTTTGTCAGAGATATGCGTGGGCCAATTCTGTCAGTTTGAGGGTCAAATTAGGCTTGGAAGGCAGAACCTCTGCATTTGAGTTTTGGGATGCGAGTTTGGGTTTTGATTGGTGCAATTAGCATAATTAGTTAGTTTAGATGGGCCTAATCACAGCCCATCCTTCATTCTGTTCAGTCATTATATATTAGTGTAGCTAGGAGTTACTTGAAAGAGGACAAAAACAAAATTTCTAGCTTCTTTGCAAGTTTTTAGAATAAAATTTTTTTTCTCTTTCTCTCAACTGTTCTTCATTGTTCTTCTTTCTTTCATCTCTGTTCTTCTATTTACTTGCACAAATTTTGTGGTCTTTTACAAATGATGATCATGGAAGGCTAAAAAATCAACCAATCCAAGGATTCAGTCCAAGCAAGGAGAATTTGAGTTCTGGTTTGGTATTATAATTTCTATGTGAATGTTCATCTTCTTCTTCAATCCTTCTTTTGATTTTCATAATTATGAATATGTTTAGGATTAAAAATGGATTAGGTTATGGATTTATTTCCTAATTTTGACTTTTAATCATAGATTGTTTAGATGATATGTCAATCTGATTTGTGATTTCAATTGATTTAAGAATTAATTTGATTGAACTGCTTTTAATATTGAATGAACCTTCATAATATGATCATTATTTGAGAATTATGATAATTCGTATGGCTTGGTTTGGTGAATTGGATTGATATTCTTGAATCTGTTTTACAACATCTTTTATCATTTATGTTAGTTTATGCATTTTTCCTCAATTCTTGTTTGTATTTCTGCAATTTTTGTTCACTGTTTGCAAACTATTAGCTAAAATCCATCTGTCGTTTATAAGTGGATCAAGTCAGGAACCAAATTGAACTGTATATCTGAGTCGACCTAGGTTAATCATGTGTTATAGAATTATCTTAGTTTTATTTGTTTTGTAGCGATTCAACAGTCGTTATCAGTCCGTTCTTACATTTTAGAAAATTTTGTTGTCTTTAATCTCGATTTAGTCCCCCCAAGATGTTTGTTATCTCTTTGGCTTATGTGTGTGTGCGTGTGTGTGTGTGTGTGTGTGTGTGTGTGTGTGCTAAAAAAATATTTTAATGGTGGACAACAAAATCTATAAATGAATTAATGATAATATAAGGTTGATTTTATAAAATTACTATTTTCATTCATCTATTTATTGTTTTTTTGTCTATAAAAATTGCTTAGGACGATTATTATTTTGGAGAGAGGAAGTATTATAAGTCCTACTAATTAATATGATTTATTAAATAATGAAAGATAAAATTACTAAAAAGGAATTATCTAAAAACGTCTTTATTTTAGGCAAGAGAAAATGCACCAAAACTTCATTATTTTATATTATAAAAGATAAAAGATTAGATCTTATTAATGTATTTGTGTATCTAGTCCACAGGACGAGTATGTATATTCATACGAAAAAAAGACAAGTATGTATTTTTGGAGTTCAAAAATAAACTGCACAAAGTGTAGTTTGTATCAATGATTTCCACTAACATCACAATTATTTATAAAATTTTTCATAAAAATAACCATGTTTTAAAGTGCCCCAAGCCCTTTAGAGAATAACTAGAATCTAAATCCACACAAGATAAACACACTTATGTAGGGAAGGTAGGGTTCACTCTCTTTATTTGCTTTATTATATTAGACAAGTGTAATAGGCGTGGTAGGTGGCATCCACTCTGTAACACCCCAATATTTTATTTATTGAATATGGATTTAAGGAGATATTTAAGGATGATTAGAAAACTATAATTCACTATCTAGAGAGATTTTAGCACTTCATACACATTTCGAAATAAAATTCCATTTAAGCTATTCTAATTATTAGAAAATTAAAATCACCATTTAGTAAGATTGTTAGAATTTAAATATATATTAATTCAAGCTATCTAAATTATGAGAAATTGTGTGAGAAGGATGGCAATAATTTTAGGCTAAAAAGATTTAAATAAACCAATAAGAAAATAGGATTTTATTATTTCAAGAATTTAAAGAAAAATATTATAGGGTCAAGATTGGTCAAGAAAAGATAAGAACTAATTAAATGAAGCCATGTGCAAGGATAAGAATATTGATTTTTTCCCAAAACCCGTATTAGTAAAATACTCATTCTGAAGTCGTTCACCGTTGGATCGTCTTGAAATTTTAATGGTATACTCCTAACTTACATATCTAACTTTTGACCGTTGGGATCTTAGAAATAATGCTTCTAGCTGTGCAAATAAATTTACGAGAAAAAAGCAAAAAGCAAATAGGAATGGAACCAAGGGAAGCTAGTTACGGTTAAGAGGAAGAAAAAAAATCTGTATGGCTTGGTATGATGTATCTCACATGGATAGCCAAGGAATAAAGGGAAAGTGGACCAATTCAAGAGCAAGAAGAAGGAATCAACAAGTGGTCAAAGGTGCAGATTTTTTCAAGACAAAGGGAATCTACATTTAAGGCAAGGAAGCAAAATTCAATTTGGATTCCTCCTCCTCCAAATATCCAAACCGTGTAGATTTTTTTGGGGTCAAGAATTCAAGGTTTTAACCAATTAGATTACGGCAATTATGGGATCAAGCTATATAAGGAAAGGAATGAAAATTTTTGGGACAGCCACTAAAACAAACCGTGCAGTTTTTTACCCCACCTTTGAATGTTGTTTTCAAGTTTTATTTTGAGTTCCCACACAAGCCACTAAACCGTACACACTTGTATCCTCTTAAGCCATCATTTTCACCAATATTCTTCAAGGAAAAGGC
>PYAF01005151.1:152539-169954 GCA_007407185.1 Glycine tomentella | reverse complement strand
CAACACAAGACTTTTCAGTGTGCTTTGTCCTCACTCACACACTTCCTGAGAAACTTCCCAGGAGGTCACCCATCCCAAGATTGCTCCAAGTCAAGCACGCTTAACTGTGGAGTTCTTATGTTATGGGCTACCGAAAAGTAGATGCACCTTGTTGGTATAGGTAGTACCTATTAAATCCTTTAAGTTATCCTCAACTGTATAGTCCCATACCTGCACAGCCTCTGGATCCCTCTCGTTCGGGTGTGTATTCGATTCATTCATGTACCTATTAAATCCTTTAAGTTATCCTCAACTGTATAGTCTCATACCTGCACAGCCTCTGGATCCCTCTCCTTCGGGTGTGTATTCGATTCATTCATGTACCCCTCCCGCTGGAAGCCTGCCAGGAGCCGCTCCTTGTCCGTGCCTCACTGCACCGGCAATCACTCTCCGCCCTCGTCAGCGCCCGGGATGTTACATGCCCACCAGCTTCCGCCTGGTTTGTCCTTGAACCACACCGTACTGGTAGAGAGGCCTTGCTCTAATACCACTTGTAACGTCCAGCCACTTGCAGGATCAACAACTGTCCCTACATACCAACACAAGACTTTTCAGTGTACTTTTTCCTCACTCACACACTTCCTGAGAAACTTCCCAGGAGGTCACCCATCCCAAGATTGCTCCAAGTCAAGCACGCTTAACTGTGGAGTTCTTATGTTATGGGCTACCGAAAAGTAGATGCACCTTGTTGGTATAGGTAGTACCTATTAAATCCTTTAAGTTATCATCAACTGTACAGTCCCACACCTGCACAACCTCTGGATCCCTCTCGTTCGGGTTTGTATTCGATTCATTCATGTACCCCTCCCGCTGGAAGCCTGCCAGGAGCCGCTCCTTGTTCGTGCCTCACTGCACCGATGATCACTCTCCGCCCTCGTCAGCGCCCGGGATGTTACAGGAGATCTCTTGATGGTAAGGAGAATGTTGAACAATTGTTGCCTAGAAAAAGAGGAGACACAAAGAGAAAATATTTTTCACACAAGGTGCTTAGTTGAAAAGAAAGTATGTTAACTTATCATTGATGGAGGGAGCTGCACCAATGTGGCTAGTACAAGGCTTGTTGAGAAATTACACTTGTCAACCACAAAACATCAAAAGTCATACAAGCTACAATGGCTTAGTGAAAGTGGAGAAGTAGTGGTAAATTCTCAAGTGCTCATTCCTTTTTCTATTAATGCTTATAATGATAACATTCTTTGTGATATTGTACCTATGGAGACTGGTCATATCCTTCTCGGTAGGCGATGACAATATGATAGAAAAGTGATACACAATGGAATGGAGAACACTTTTGAGTTTGAGCACTTAGGCAAGAAAATTATTTTGACGTCTTTGACTCCTAGACAAGTGTGTGAAGATCAAGTGAGGATGAAAGAAAATAGAATTCATAAGTTGAAAAAAAATACTTCACTTGAAAAAAAAATCTGCACAAAAAAAGGAAAAGAAAGTGAGCTTCCAAAGAGAAAAACTAGTGAGAAGAAAAAGAAAGAGAAAGAAAATGAGAGCAAAAAAATTCATGAGATAAAAGAGAGTTTGTTCTTGAGTGAAAAGGAAATCAAGAGTGTTATTGGCACAACAACCTCTTTATTATAAGCTTCCTAACTCTCTTTGTTTACATGTTGAAAAAGAAGGAGAAAAATTTTCCAAAGCTATGCAATCTCTTTTGGAGGAATATGAAGATGTTTTTCCAAAGGAAGTTCCTAATGGCTTGCCTCCTTTAAGAGGCATAGAGCATCAAATTCATTTGATTCCAAGTTGATCACTCGCTAACAGGCCAGAGTATAAGACTTCAACCGTGGAAGCAAAAGAGATACAAACATAAGTGCAAAGCAAAAGAGATTTAAGAGATACTTGACAAAGTGGAAACACAAGTGGAAGCAAGTGGTTCACAAGACTACTTCCTTATCTCCTTTTCAAATTGTTTATGGCTTTAATTCTTTAATTCCTCTTGATTTATTTCTATTACCTAACACTTCTTCTATGATTAATCATGATGCTTTGTATAAAGCTTCTTATGTTAGGAAAATGCATCAACAAGTAAAAGCACATGTGGAGAGGAAAATGGAACAATATGCAAAGCAAGCCAATAAGCACAATAAGCAAGTGATCTTTAATGATGCGGATTTGGTTTGGCTTCATTTGAGGAAGGATAGATTTCCTCATGAACGGAAATCCAAGCTCTAAGCTAGAGGAGATGGACCTTTTAAGATATTAGAGAGGATTAATAACAATACTTACAAACTTGAGTTGCGTAGTGAGTATGGTGTGAGTAATGCTTTCAATGTTTGTTATCTTTCTTTATATGATGTAGGTATAAGTGAGAAAGCAAACTTGAGGTCAAGTTCCTTTCAAGAAGGAGGGGATGATGAATGTTCATGGTAAGCTAAAGGTCTATAAGGAGAGTTTGAAGCACTTTCTTTGGTGAGCTTTAAAGGACCAATGACAAGAGCTAGAACTCAAGCACTTCAAGACACATCCAAGCTAACTTGGACAAGCATGAAGAAGCACGCCAACTCAAGGATAACAAGGGCTGGATTTTGATGTCTCAAGTTTAATTTAATTAATAAATTCAAGCACTTGATAGAAGTAAAAGTAGTAGAAATAAAAAGTCTTTTTAGTGCATTTGTTTAAAGCTTTGTAAGTGCATTTGTGTGTGAATTTGTGGGCTGCACTTAGAGGCTGAAAACTGCACTTAGAAGCTTAAATACTGCACAGGGATAGCCAAGGTCACCTTAGGGAAGCTTGCATTTAGGCTTCATTAAGTGTGCACTACAAGCTTCATTTCAATTTGCATTTCAATTTGCATTTCCCTTACATTTAGTGGCATTAAGCTTGTAATTTTGTGGGCTATATAAGCTGCCCAATAACTGTTTGTAACATTCATCTTCATCTCTTACCTTTTCCATCTTCCATTACTGCACATTTGAAGCTTCCTTTCAGCCATAGTTTCCACGTGAAAGAGAGGACAACTTTGGTTCTTGGAGGATCTTGAAGTTTGGGTTTCATTGCTAGGTAGATTTGGGAAACTTAAGGGCTAATGGGTTCAGTCATACATCACCCCCCCTCCTTCTCCTCCTTCTTGAGATATTTCTATTACATGGTCATATTGAACTCTAGACCTAACAAATTCATTAAAGGTACCATTAAGAAATGACTCAATTACTTAAAATGTAATAAAAAAATAAAACATTGAGGATTAAATCAAAATTGCATATTTTCTAAAATATGGGGACCAAATGTAGTGAATTTGGATTTAATCCTCTAGTTTGTTTATATTTGCCTTAAACCCCCCCTTCCCCCCCCCCCCCTTCCCCTCTCTCCTCTTCCTCCTTCATATGATATTTGTTTTTACATGGTCTAATTAAACTCTAGACCTAACATATTCATGTAAGGTACCATTAAGAAATGATTCAATTACTTAAAATGTAAGAAATAAATATAAACCAAATTGAGGATTAAATCAAAGTTGTAGATTGTCTAAAATAAGGGACCAAATGTCTCAATTTTGATTTAATCCTCAATTTTATTTATATTTTCCTTTACCCCCTCCCTCTCATCCTTCTTGAGATATCTTTACATGGTCATATTGAACTCTAGACCTAACATATTCATTTAATGTACCATTAAGAAATGATTCAATTACTTAACATGTAAGGAAAAAAAAGAAATAAATTTATACAAAAAGTGAGAATTAAATCAAAATTTCAGATTGTCTAAAATAAGGGGACCAAATGTCTCAATTTTGATTTAATCCTCAATTTTATTTATGTTTGCCTTTATCCCCCTCCCCTTCTCCCCTCCTTCTTGTGATACTTGTCTTTACATGGTCTAATTGAACTCTAGACCTAACATATTTATTTAAAATACCATTAAGTAATGATTCAATTACTTAAGATGTAAGAAATAAATATAAACAAAATTGAGAATTAAATCAAATTGCAGATTGTCTAAAATAAGGTGACCAAATGTCACAATTTTGATTTAATCCTCAATTTTATTTATATTTGCATTTTACCCTTCTCTCCTTCTTCTTGTGATGTTTTTCTTTTGATAACTCGATGTCGTATCGCTTCAAAACAATTAAACTACGCTAATTCTATAGCACAGGATTAACCTAGGTCGATTCAGAGACACTATCAATATGGTTCCAACTTCAACTCACTAATAAACAGTTGGGGATTTTTGTCAAAGAGTTTGCATGCGATAAGTAACAATTGCAGAAAAACGTATAAACAAATATGAATTGATAAGAGATAATGTAAAACAGATTAAAGAGTATCAATCCAATTCACCAAACCAAGTAATGGTAATTATCATAGTTCTCAGATAATGATTCTATAATGAAAATTCATTCAATTTCATTAGAAGCGATTCAATCGAAGTAGCTCCTAAATTAATTGAAATCACAACCTATTTGAAATATCATTCAACTAATCTATGATTAAAATTAAAATTAGGAAATGAATCCATAACCTAATCCATTTTCAATCCTAAACACATTCATAATCATGAAAACTGAATATATGATTGAAGAAGAAAGTGAACATTCACACAGAATTTGAAATACTAAACCAGAACTCAAATTACCCTTTGCTTGGACTGGATCCTTGGATTGATTGATTGTTTAGCCTTCCATGATCATCATCAATAGAAGACCCACGAAATTAGTGCAAGAGCAATGAAGAACAGAAACAAAAATGAAAAACAATGAAGAACAATTGAAAGATAAGGTTTTAATTCTGGAAATTTCTAAAGTGTAATGTAAATTCTATTTTTTTTTAAATGTAATGTGTTTTTCACTAACTAATTGCACTAGCATATAGTGACCAAGTCAGAAGGAAAGAATGGACCATGAGCAGGCCCATGTAAACTAATTAATTATGCTAATTACACCAATAAAAATCCAACTTGCAGCCCAAAATTCAAGTGCACGTTCCATGACGTTCATGGAACATGTTCATGAAGTTGAAAAACAAAAAAAAATCTATTTTGTTATTCGTTGAGGAACCCTAACTCCTTACGGTGCTCATGAAAATTGTTTAGAATCTACTCGTTAAAACGCTAGGGTTTTAGAAGTACCTTTTTTTATCGCTTGAAAGGCTTCAAAAGGATGATGCCCTCCAATGGGGATCCACACGATTGTACCTTGAATGCTTGAGAGAACTCCTTCTCTTTCTTGATCCTCCTTCACGTGGTTGCTTGTTAGGAAATGGCAAGGTGAAGGCTTCAAGTGTTTAGTTTATTTCTCAAGACAAAAGATGGTGTCTTGAGGTTAGGTAAGGTTGCAACAATGGAGGAGAGAAGATGATGAAGAAGAAAGAAGAAACAAGAATTTTGGTTCTTAAAAGAGCATTTGCACATAACATACGAGTGGAGTGCTATTTATCCTAGGAGCCTATTATCTTATAATCTTATTAGGATTAGAATCCTAACTGAATCACTCAAAATCAGCCCAAGAATCTATTAATTCAAAATTCAACCTTTCATCATCATATCCCTTGATTGTTGCTTTATCTATTTTATTTAAATTAGTAATTCAAATAAAAAAGTTGTTGGAAGAAACATTATCCAATCTTTATTGGATATAGTTTTGGATAATTCACAATTTTTCTTACAACCTAACCTCTTGAATTCAAAACTCAAACTTATAAAATTTAAATTCAATCTTTGTCCTAGTTCATAATTTAAATTTGCATTCGAATTCGAAATTCAAAATTTCAAAATTCAAAATTCAAAATTCAAATTTAGATTTCAAATTTGCCCAATACTCATTTTGGTCAAGTCAACTTCTTGACTTACTAGGACTCATGGCCCAAGACCCTATTGGCCCTTTTAACACATTTGGGCCTATTAGTGTAGAAATTAATTTTTCACTAATAGTCCAAATGGGGTGCATGCTTTAATTGGACTTGTAGTCCAACCCCAACCCAATAACACCTCTAGTCTTGAAAAAACTCGATAACTATTATTGGTCCAAACTTGCTAGTTATAAGCAATCAAGAACAACCTTTTGTGTGTGACCCATTAGGTCCAATTAGTCACTGACATAAATGAACTTGGACCAATTAAACTCCTTTAACGAGCCCAATTCATTTAATGACCACATAAGACACTAACAATGCTCTGCGGCCCCATAACTAATTAAGTTGATCAAGTGATCTACCTTTCTGATTTGGATATCGTGCTGACATCATCCCTCACATCGTCATTCACATTTAGTCGAGAGCAAGGATAGAGTATCATCTCTCTTAGTTGACTAAATATAGCTTTTCACAGAAATAAGAATCTTCTTCTATTGACTCTAAGACGAATCATGACTCCTCATGATCTCTTACTATGCATAGATTCCCAAGTCAACTAGAAGTCATCCAAACCCTACCGATCTTGTGAACGACTAATCTCTTGTAGAGATTATGAGTCCTTTCGGCATGTCCATCTTCACTCATGTATTCAAGTAATACCCAAGGGTACATTGTTCTCCCCATTTTCAGACGGATAGAGTTGTAGAGTCAAAGTATAACCCTAGGACATAGTTTTCAATGACATCCTCAAGTCTAGGATAATCCCCACTACCAAACAATGAGAGACTTTACAAATCCAATGATAATTTAAATAATCCTTGTGAAGTCTCTCAATGGGTCAGTTCGACGCTATTTGTTCTCCAACATATTCACCCATGACATCAGCTAAGGCATCATCATGTCTGCATTCCATGAGGTCTCTACCTTGTATCTGTATACAAATAGAAGATGTCGTACTAGTCCCTTTTTAGATCACCAATGCCCTTTCTTGGTGATTCAAGACTAGAAACTCATTTCAGGTAATAGACATTTAGTGTCCTCGATTCCTCACGATCATGATCTCTATCATTGATTCTCGAGAGAACACTTGTTCTATTCCTAGGACCTTTATCTTTAAACACATATTACTATAAAATATAGGCGAGACATAAATATGATAAAGATAAAGTTTGCTCAAATTTATTAACCATGAAATACTAAATAGCATGAGGTGTTCATCTGATGAAACAGATTGTCTCTAGGACACCTACATACTAACACATTTAAGATACCATTAAGAAATGATTCAAATACTTAAAATGTAAAAGGTAAATATAAACAAAATTGAGGATTAAATCAAAAATGTAGATTGTCTAAAATAAATGGACCAAATGTCTCAATTTTATTTATGTTTTCCTTTACGCCCTCGCATCTCCTTCTTCTTGTGATATTTGTCTTTACATGGTCTAATTGAACTCTAGACATAACATATTCATTAAAGGTACCATTAAGAAATGATTCAATTACTTAAAATTAGCTCAAAAATAACGAACGATCTAGTAGCTCAGTTGGTTATAATACTATTTGGCTCATTATTTCGAAAATCATTTTAATTTTCTTTAACTCATGTAAGAATCCGTAAGGCGATAAATTTATGAATCTGTAAAGGCTCATATGGATTGACAATCGTGTAGGAAGTATTACTCCCTATTTTGGGTGCCAACATAAACTTGGTCTCATTTTATGTTGTGGGCTTACTTGTTGATCTTTGATGGGTTTTGTGTTTGATTTGGCCTTGTTGGGCTTATTGTCAGCTCAGATAGTGTGTCATTGTGATTGTGCTGGCAACAACGGATTGGAAGGAGCAAGCAGACATGGCCAGGGAGTTAATAGGGGGAATAAATGTAAAGGAGAAAATAATGAAGTTTCAGTTGTGTTGCTAAATAAACTCCCAGTGATGCCAAATTAATAATAATGATAATGATAAAGATATTTTTTCCTATTTACTTTATAGTAGTATTCTATTGCTTTTTTCTTGTTATTTGTCAATGTCATAGGTTTTGATTGATGTTCATATGCACAGAACTTGGCTCAGTGAAAAGCTTATATCATTCTTTATATAAAAGCTTTCAAATAGTCGTTTACCGTTAATATCATCGTAAAGTTAAAAAAAAAAAATGGCTAAAATTAGACTTAACATTTTTTTTTTTTTTTGGTACAGTGGGAATAAAGAAAAGAAACAGAAAAAGAGTAATC
Organism: Glycine tomentella; assembly: GCA_007407185.1. Lineage (NCBI taxonomy): Eukaryota > Viridiplantae > Streptophyta > Magnoliopsida > Fabales > Fabaceae > Glycine > Glycine tomentella. Next base: position 161,879 of record PYAF01005151.1, on the reverse strand, counting down.
ACAAAGGAAAAGCACTCTTATAGCATCCCCATAAGCAAAGGCAAAACAGAAGCAGGAGGAGAGGACCAAGAAATCCAGGACCTGGTCTGAGTAGCTCCAAACTTGACTAAATGATCTACACACGAATTTCCTTCTCTTAAACTTAACATACGTTTGGGCATACGTTTCGCAAAACCACATTCAAATGAAAAAATGTGAAAGAAATAATGAAAGCTTCTAGAGAAACATAAAAATTTACATTAAAAACGAGTAGGTGCATATTTGGTTTGTCGTTTGCAAGACATCAAAGATTTTTTTCACGCTTCCCAAGGCTACAAACAGAGGAGGAAGTATCCCAGTGATTGGGAAAAAAAGGTGGTTTACGTTCAACCCAACGTTTTCCTAATGAAAGTACCAGATTTGAATTGATTGCAATCAGTTTTGACAAAATTAATTTTGTAGTCATGATCTAGTGGTTGAATTTTTTCCCATATTTTTTAATTTTATTAAAGTTAAAAATAAAATTAAATATTGATATATAAGTTTTATTATACCTGTAACGGGAGAGAATTCTCATCAAGAGTATCTACTATTAAGATTGTGCGTAATCTAATTTGTCCCACTAACCTGACTTGGTCCAAAATTGATTTGTACATAATATCTTTCCTTTTCCTTCATGTGGGCTTCCTTCAAGACCAATCTTTGTAGGAGGTCTGTGTGAGTTGAAAAGAAAAACAGAAAATGTTTCTTATGAGTTATTTTACATTTTTCTTTTGTTGAATTTACTTTTTATTTTATGACTTTTTTTATTTAGAAGTAAAATTCATTAAAATTGGTGATTTTTAATAAATTTTAATCAATCATGGAGAGAGTTAAAAAGAAGTGTCACAAGAGTATCACTAGCACTCCTCTTATAAGAGAAAACATGATATAAACTAGGTCAATAACCATAATTAATGCAAAATTCTCTTATTTTCCTTGTCAAAATTTAGTCTTTATCCTTTTATCACAATTTCCATAATATAGTAACAACCTTGGTACACTGGAACTGGAATACTCTTTTGAGAGGACGAGAAACTCAATCAAGGAATAGAGTCTCTCCCTTGAGGCAATGGCTTGCTTGGAAATCAATTGGTGTTAGCCGACACAATGTTTGATAACATTTTACACCAATAGTATATTTTCAATAAATTCAAATAAAAACATGATTAAGTAATTTTAAATTTTATCAAACTTCTTAAGTTATTATATATATATATATATATATATATATATAGAAAATAGTTTATGCAATACATGACTGTTATAAAACTTTTTTTACACTATTATTGAATTACAAATTTTTACCAAAGGGGTTTGATCTTGTGAAAATATGCTAGTGCAAGGCTTGAGAGTGTTTACCTGATACTCCACAAGGAGAATTCTGACTCGATTCAGTCAAAAATATCTCGTTAGATATGAAGTTTATTCATGTCACTCTAATACCGGGATCGTGAAGTTCTCTCTCCACAATTTTTAATACCAAAATAAAATACAAATTTCTTATGTATGATAAATTTAATGATTTTACAATAATTATTTTAAAAGTTATATGTAACATATTTTTTATATTAATTAACAGTATATCAAATTTTATCCTAATATTACATAAAAATTAAACTCAAAATTGTATTATCTTTCACTAATAAATTGATATACAACTGAAATTTTTTTAACTTTTGTAATATTGTTAAAAGTGATATTTAAAGTAATTTTTAATTCGTTGATAGCGTAAAAATCTTTATACTTATAATCTAACAAAATTAAATTCTTTCTATTGACTTAAATAAGATAAAAAAAATTATAGTTTAAATTTTAAAAACAATATTAACGAATTAACTTTGTTATGATTTGAAGAAAGATATATTGTATTTGTACCACCAAACGCAAATTATTTTACCTTGAGTTTTTGCATTTGAGAATTTGAATATAATTATGTTACAAAGTTTAGTGGTCATGCACTATAAAACAATTTTATATTATCAATCAATCACAAAATACTATTGGTATCACATATTTATTATAGAAAACAGACAATACACTGATAATACAAATGATCATTTGACTCTTATTATAAAAGTTAATAAATTTATCATATATAATTATTTGTGATTGGATGATTATATGAAACTAAATATTAATGCATATTTTATTTTCTCATGTTACAAAGTTAAAAGTTATATTTGGATCTTATAGAAATAAAATTATATTTGATAAAAAATAAATTAAGAGAAATTTTTGCTTATGATGATCTCACTTAATTTAGTCAATACTGAATTAGTGTAATATTTTTCAGTCATTTCCCTCCTAGGCACTCTTAAAAGTTAGCTCAAAATTAACGGATACATAAATGATAGTAAAACTTGTGTATCTTAACCAAGTAATTCAATATTCAAATTCCTTGTACCAATGCAATAATAAGGAAAAAAAAAAAAAAAAAAAAACCTGGCTCAAACATGTTATAATTTGACCACAAGAGCGTTTTGAATAGGTTGTAAGTGTACCTAACATAGACTGCTACTTGTTTATACAAAGTAAAAGACATGATGATAAACCAAGCTCCTTTGATCAATTATTTAATTTTATTAACATTTCTTTCTCTCTTTTTAAATATAACTCTGACTTAATTTGTTAACTTTTCTTGTTTAACAAAAGTTTAAGTAACGATAGTTATTGTATTTAAATTAATCAGAGCCAATGTTGATTATACAGATTTTTTCTGTTATTAATAAATGAATGAATGCCACATTATAAAGTTTTAAAATTAAAAATGTTTAATATTTCTTTAATCTAATTATATCATTTTTTAATGTCAATTAAAAAATATTTTTTTATCAATAGAAATCAAACTCTTATCAAGAAATCTATAATAATTCACTGAAATAAATCCCCTTAGTTATCATTTATTTATTTAAAAATAATAATCTGATAGAATTGCATATTTTATTAGCAAAATTAAATTATGGACCAGGCTTAAGACCTAAACTGGATTCAAGGCCGCTTTTTTTAAATCACCTTACACTTCTCCAAGAATAACATATAATTTCTCTCCTTGGACTATGAGCCCTACACATAAAAATCTAAATAATTTATAATAAATCACACACCTTACTCAACCATCAGAACTATATCTCCTTGACTCATTTTTACAAATATGAATAGTTATAGTGTTGTGTTATAGATGCATATTTATTTTTAAAAACATTTCCGTATATGAACAATTCAATTTATAAAAACTAAAGACAAGCTCTATTCAGTTTAACAGATCAATTTTTTTAGTGGAGTTCAGTTAAATTAAACACCAGCTTAGTTCAGTTTTTTTTTTTTTAAAACACCCTAAAATAAAGTATACACAAATATCAAAATATCAATATCTCCCATTGAATCACACCAATAATTATTTTATTAATTACAACTTTCTCGTATTAAAACTGAGGCAATAATCAAGATATTCTGTACATAGACTAGTTTCCGTCAATTGGGGTTTCAAACATTAGGGTGACTTCCTTTTTGCAGCTATATGTACAAAGGGTATAAAAAAAATTCACAAATTTGAATCAAATAATATTGAAAAAATAATGACCTTTCTTCTAAATAACAAACCCGATTTCCTGCAAAACGCCTACGCAAATATCTGCTGAATGACTGTCTCCGCATTTCCGTTGTATTGTGCAAGCAGATGTATGGCATCAGCCCTAGGCAAAGCCAAAAACTCCTGCACTCACCAAAAACTCAGACTTTAGAAGAAACCCTAATATGCAAAATAAGTTTGTATGGAGGAGTGTACAATGAGTTTCAAACAATATTTAAAAAAATTAAAATTATTTAGTAGCCACAAGAAGAAAATTACTTATCAGTGTGTAGGTACCAACCAAGGGGAAAAACATGAAGATACTAGCACCAAATAGACATTCAAGCAGTGTTATCAATGGCCGTTGGCGGAATACGTTGGAAGGCCAAAATTCAGGCCATATAAACACGCCATTGTGGCCTATGGTGCCGCCATAGCGGGCCTCCCTTCACAAATTGCCTATGGCATTAGCAACAAAAAAAAAAAAAAAAAAAACATGCCATTCCCCCATAGTGCCGCCATTTAACAACACTGCATTCAAGTTAACTTACAAGTAAAATGAAATGTTCCAAGTATAAACAACAATACAGAACACATGGGCCGGCTTCATGCACATTAGAAACCACAAATATGCGTAGTTGTGCATTTTTTTTAATCTACCATATAAAATAAATAATATTTGATGGCATAGCTATGAATGAAGTCAAAGACAAGCAAACTGAAATAAAATGGGACAGGATACTAAGAAAACGGAAGAAACAAAATAATCCGTATAGAAAAACCCAATGAGAAAAATGTAGAACTGTTGAACATAATGCCTCTGCAGTTGCAAAAGGACTTCACCGATGTGCTTTGACAAATGCAATTTTACATTAAAAAATTATGAAAGTGAAAACTACAACATTTTCCCAATATATTTAATGAAAATTGTTCGTTACAAGTTGCAAAGCAAGGCACAATTGGGAGATATCAAAACCAATGGAAAGCTTCAGAGGTTAGAATCCATAACTTACCATTACTTTAAGTATTGCACCTTCGTCACAGATGACATCCCTTGAAGATGCTTGAGTTGGACTACTACCATCTTCTGACATCCTGGTCCCTGAAGATACTGTGGCCTGAGAAGATCCATTTGTGCAGCTATCAGCATACGATTTGGATGTCGAGACTGGTGCAAGGAAAGTAGTGTTGGCTTCCTTCAAGGAATCAAGCCTCAAAAGACCTTCAAAACGATCTTTCCACATTTGAAGTTTAAACCACTCATTATGAGTATAAAGAGTAGCTCGCATTATTTTCATGAGTTGAGGTTCTTCAACACCAAGCCTTCGACCAACCGCAACCTATTCAGTATAAAACAGCAGCATTTCACATTCAAAATAAGATAATGTAGTAAAAACATTCATATTGTATTAAAGAAATTAGAAAATAATACAGCAAAATCCTTCACCATAGATAGCAATGGGAAAGCATTCAGGTGCAAAATAATACATGAAACCACATTAACTCAAAGAACTCATGATAGTAAATTACTAGGAAGTCGAAATTATTTAGGATGCTAAGCTATCAATACTAAGTTGGTTTATGGAAAGTTCTTTTTTGGAAATATTATTGTAAAATAAAAGATAGAAATAGTGGAATTTGTAGAGAAAATAGAGATTAAAAATGAAGGAAAATAGACATTGAAATTCATAAGATGAGAATGCATATGTATAGACTTCTATCAGATTTATTTGAAATTTAAATAAACTAACTGAAACAAAACATAAAAGATAATATCTGCAACAATAACAGTATAACTATCTAAAACTTATTCTAAATTCAAAATTCTAATAAGTAAAAAGCTCATATCTCTAACAGCTTTCAACATGTATCAATCACTTATCATTTCACCTATTTTAATTCCTTCCCATCTTTTTCTTTGTAATCCTTACTCATGATATATAGAATGAAGGATCAGACTTACCTATAATTTTATCACGACATTTAAGGACAAGCACCATGATCAAGAAAATCCCATTATCAACAAAATATGAAGAAAACAAAGTATAGCAATGGCAATAATTGATGATATATTAGATCAGCAAAAATGTACAACACCTGGAGAGAAGCAGCTAGAGCATGCAGAGGTAACGCATTTCCAAGAGCATCTTCACTAGGTCGTAGTAAAGCCAAAAGAGTTTCCTTCAACGGCTTTAATAAAGCAGGATCACTAGCAGCTAAAGGACCCAAATGGGTGCAAGCAACCTTTAAAGCAGCACTATAATCACCAGAGCTGACCAACTTGAGGAATTCTACCTATAGCCAGGACCAGGAATCCTCATTAAAAGATAACATTCCTAACAATATGCAGAGCCCTATGACATTCCCTGGCCCTCTCCTATAAATTTAATAAAGAAAAGAATATCAATAAATGGAAGCCACTTGCCTGCTTGAGTTGGAAGAGCAAAACTGAGTTCTGGGCAAAGAAATTGGAATCGATAGCATTGACTTCCTCAACTGCTTCAGCAGCCATTCCTTTGCTAGCCAATTCCTTCATTCCCAACAGAATCTCATATCTATCTTCCACATTACTAATATCATGTACAGAAAGCTTTTCAGAGCCCTGCAAAACAATATTTTGTCAATAATTAATCTCCTAGACAGATTACCATCAAAATTATCAAACAGATACCTGATTCTCTTTCAATATAGTTGAAACAACGGTACTAATGCTATGCTCTTGCTTGCTGTTCTCTTCCAAAGAAGCATTGGGCATATAACTATTGTCATCATATCGTCCTCTCCACCGCTTGCGCTTGCTCCTTTCTCCATTCCCAGGCAATCTGCATCGTTGCAAAACACTTGCATCTTCATGTTGCTGTGATCCACTGGTACTACAGTCTTCATGAATGCTTGAGAGTTCAGAAGCATATCGTACTTCAAAATCAATTTGTCTCATGCTCGTCACATCAGCGTTATTTTCAGGGGAACCATCCATCTGAGCATTGGTAACAGAAGTTTCACCATCAGAATGCTTGCTGGCATTACAATCTAGCTCGAGAGAACAATCCCTTGATGAACAATACCCAGGGTCTTGTTGGTTGAATTTCACAGGTTCTGGGATAGGTTGCTTCCCAGATGCTAAGTTCATCATAAATTGACAAGAAACAATCAAAATAGGATAAGATATATTGTAACATAGAATAGAACTCAATACTGAACAATGCCCATATTATTATTGGATAGATGAAACAACCAACTTTAAATTTGAATTTAAAATTTTTGGTGATACTAAAAATCCAATGCAGATTAATGATGTGAGAAAATGCCATTAAAAATAAAAGAAGTAGCGTGGAAGTATTCCTACACGTATCACACACAAAGAACAAGGATTCAACAAAGATGTCATACCCGAGTCAACAATGCCTCTGTAAACACAATACTCTCTAACAAGCTGATCGAGAAGTGGAACATCCAACCTCATCCGGCATAATTCATTCTGCAACAAAAAGAACACAATAATAAAGCTAAGAAGGCAAGATTGGAGAAAAATAAAAATATGTCACCAATACAGCCAAAGGTTAATAATGAAAGATTGAAATCAAGGTAGTTGAATCAGGATACAAATCGGGAATCAAAAGGCCCATTTTCCAAACCACAAATTGAATCGCATAGTGAATCGTAAGATTCACAATCAATAATAAAACATATCATATGTAAACTAACAAAGACATATTAAAGCATATATATTTATAATCAATAACTAAAAAAATAACTATAAGCATGAGATGCATGAGGTCAGTTAAAATTTGTTATAATAGAATAATATTAAAATTTATAATAAATATTCAGCTATTAAAAGTATTATATATTACAATTTATAATAAAGATTCTGCTATTAAATTTATCATATATTTGTTTTAAATATTTGTATTCGAAAAACTATAACAGATTTCACTATGTTTTATAATAAAAAGATAATAAACAGTAATTGAAATAAAAGAATTATCATATCAATTAAATATTTTTTATTTTTTTGGTAATTAAAATATTTTTTATTTGATACTAGTTAAAGGTTAGGCCAAAGTTGCCGAAGGTCCAAAGTCAATAGTTAATGTTTAAAACTGACGGTCCAAAGTCAACAGTCAAAACACTGTCTGTCTTGTAACTAAAACACAAAAGTTGCGGAAGAAAAAAAAAAATAAAAAATACACTGCCGTTTAGGGTTAGGACCATTAGGGTTGTTGATATGGTTGTTCTAGGAAGTAAGGGAAACTCGAAGAACAACTAGAAAAGGGGTTCCAATTGAGTAGAAGGGAACCCGATGATTTTATTGAACAAAGAATGAGAGATTACAAAATGAGAGGATTACAACTGAATTGTCCAACTGATTACCAGAACTTGCTATTTATAACAGAATTCCAATTCTGGAGCCTTACTAACAACTAACAACTCATTAAACCTGCTTCTAATTACAACAATATACTCAATTTCCTGTAACAATTCCCTGGTCTTCTGAACATTCTTGACCTCAAGAATGGAACTGAGGGAATTTCCTCTTGAGATCATAGTAGAATTCCCAAGTTGCTTCTTCTGGCAAGCTATGCTTCCATTTGACCAACACTTTAGTTGCAGGTTGATTACCCCTCTTTGACAGTCATGCGATCCAAGATAGCTTCAGTTCTCTGGTTACTTGTTGAAGTTCAGCTTCAGTAGGTAATGTTGCAGAAGTAGAAACATCTCCTACATGTTTCCTTAATTGAGAAACATGAAAAACATTATGAATCTGAGATTGTGGTGGAAGGCTTAACTTGTAAGCAACTGGTCCTACACGATCCACAATCACAAAAGGTCCATAGAATTTAGGAGCTAACTTAGCATTACTCCTAAAAGCTACAGAGACTTGCTTGTAGGACTGAAGCTTTACAAAAACTTAGTCACCAATTTGGAAGCTTCTGTCTGATCTGTGTTTATCTGCTAACTGCTTCATCCTGTCCTGAGCCCTCCTCATATGGAATTTTAACATCCTAAGCATTCCCTCCCTCTTCTGAAGACTTTTGTCCACTAATTCCACCTTAGACTCCCCTGGTAAATAAGGAAGATAGGCTGGAGGAGGTTGGCCATATAGAATTTCATAGGGAGAGGCTTGTATGCTGCTATGAAAGCAAGTGTTGTACCACCATTCAACCAGAGGCAGCCACTTGGCCCACTGGTGTGGTTGATCAGAACACATACATCTAAGATAAGTTTCTAGGCACCTATTAACCACCTCAGTTTGGCCATCAGTCTGAGGGTGATAGGATGTGGAAAGCTGAACTTTCACCCCTTGAAAAGCCATCAAATCTTGCCAAAACTGGCTGACAAAGATAGGGTCCCTATCTGAAGTGATTGTGTTTTAAAAACATTGTCCAAGAATGCTTGAGCCACAACAGAAGCTGTATAAGGGTGAGAAAGGGCCATAAAATGAGCTGCTTTGCTGAGCCTATCGACCACCACAAAGATCACTTGTTTGCCACCAGAGTTTGGTAAACCTTCAATGAAGTCCATGGTGATGTGTTGCCACACATGATCCAGAACTGGTAATGGTTGAAGGAGGCCAGGAGAAGCACTGTTGTCATACTTGCATGTTTGACACACTTCACAATTCTGCACAAATGATCTTACATCCTTGGTAAGACCCTTCCAATAAACCACAGATTTTAGCCTCCTCAAGGTCACATCTCTGCCAGAATGTCCTCCAACAGCAGAATTATGGAACCAATGAAGCAACTC
>PYAF01005151.1:132147-152439 GCA_007407185.1 Glycine tomentella | reverse complement strand
GAAGGAGGCCAGGAGAAGCACTGTTGTCATACTTGCATGTTTGACACACTTCACAATTCTGCACAAATGATCTTACATCCTTGGTAAGACCCTTCCAATAAACCACAGATTTTAGCCTCCTCAAGGTCACATCTCTGCCAGAATGTCCTCCAACAGCAGAATTATGGAACCAATGAAGCAACTCCTGTCTAAGTTTCATATCTTTTCCCACAACCAGCTTCCCTTTTCTTCTAAGCTCATCCTTCTTCCATTCAAAATGTTTATGAGAAGCAGGGTTAAGCTGAATTTCAGAAATTAGCTTTTGGAGAATAGGGTCAGCTTGCCAGGATGATTTGATTTGTTGGACAAGATCAAAATCAGGTTGGAAGACCTGAAGAGCAGTGCACTGTGTTGGTTCAGTAAATTCCAGCCTAGAAAGTGCATCAACAGCTACATTCTCCCTACCTTCCCTGAATTCAATATCAAAATCAAATTCCATGAGTTTAACTAGCCACTTTTGTTGAAAGGTGGTAGTTAATCTCTGATCAAGGATGTATTTGAGACTTATGTGGTCAGTCTTAATAACAAACTTCCTAGGCAGTAGATAGTGTCTCCATTTCTGAACAGCAAAAACAACTGCCAATAGTTCCTTTTCATAAGTGGAAAGAGATTGTTGCTGTAAATTCAAGGTTCTGCTGATAAAAGCCAAAGGGTGGTGGTCTTGCATCAATACTGCCCCCAAGCCAATTCCAGAAGCATCCACTTCCACTACAAAAATTTTGTTGAAGTCAGGCAGAGCCAGCACAGGAGCCTCCATCAACTTTGACTTTAAGGTCTGAAATGATTCCTTAGCAGCAGCTGACCAAACAAAACTGTCCTTCTTAAGCATATCAATCAAAGACTTAGCAACAACTCCATAACCCTTCACAAACCGTCTATAATAGCCTGCAAGCCCCAAAAAACCTCTCAATTGTTTCGAAGTCTAAGGCAGTGGCCAATTAGCAATGGCAGTTATCTTATTAGGATCCGTGGAAACCCCTAGTGCAGAGATAAAGTGACCCAAATACTCCACACGATTAACTCCAAAGTAGCATTTAAACCTTTTAGCAAAAAGGGAATGCTTTCTCATAACTTGCAAAACCTGTTGAAAGTGTTGTAAATGTGCTGGAAAGTTATTACTGTAAATGAGGATGTCATCAAAGAAGACTAGCAGGAACTTCCTGAGGAAATCCTGGAATATCTCATTCATCAGCCCTTGAAAGGTGGCTGGTGCATTAGTCAAGCCAAAGGGCATGACCAAATACTCAAAGTGACCTGCATGTGTCTTGAAAGCCGTTTTTTGGATATCATCATCATGCATCCTCACTTGGTTATAACCAGAACGAAGATCTATTTTAGAAAAGATCACAGAACCATGAAGCTCATCTAAAAGGTCATCCACCAATGGGATAGGGAATTTATCCTTAATTGTATGTTTGTTAAGATCCCTATAATCCACACAAAGCCTCCATGAACCATCCTTTTTGCCAACCAGAACCACTGGACTTGCATATGGACTAGTACTGTGCTGGATAATGCCAGAATCTAGGGACTGTTTCACCAGTTTATCAATCTCATCCTTCTGTTGCTTCCCATATCTATAAGGTCTTTTGCTGACTGGATCAACACCTTGGAGAAGAGGAATCCTGTGATCATGTCTATCCCTCTTAGGTGGCAGCCCTGAAGGTTCTTGAAAAACATCATCAAAGTCTAGCAACAGTTGATCCAACTCCGGATTGGCAACAAAATCAGTTGCATGAGTTGTTAATGAGTTAAGCAAACTAGTGTTCTGATCACTAAACTGTATCATGGAGAAGTGTACACCTGCATTCAATGCCTTAGACAGGTGTTGGCCTCTCAAAGTTCTGATCTTAGTAGTAGCACCACGAAGAACATGTTTCTTACCCTGTACAGAAAATTGCATGGTGAGTTTGCTGAAGTTCCAGGTAATATCTCCCAGTGTAACCAGCCACTCAATGCCCAAAACCAAGTCGCAGCATCCCAAGGGCAGTAGCATGATATCAGACGAAAATTGAGTGTGCTGTAAGGACCATTTGAACCCTCTAACCATTGAAGAAACAACAACCTTTGTTCCATCAGCAACAGCTACATTCAGAGGGTTGATTGAGGAAATTTGGCAGCCTAATTTCCTAGCAACATCAATGTCTAAGAAATTATGAGTACTACCACTGTCGATTAATACATGGAGAGGTTTCTTGCCCACAATTCCAGTAAATCTCATAGTTTTAAAACTAGGCATACCAGTCAGTGCATTAACCGAAATCAAAGGATCCGAGGAACCAGTCTCACTATTATCCCCATTTCCATCCAAACTCAACTCAGTATCTGACTCGTCTTCAATTTCCATAACATGAATCTGAAGTTTCCTATGTGTCAATCCATGAGCAGGGGTGAAGGGTTCATCACAAAAATAACAAAGACCTTTGGCCCTTCGTTCATTGAGGTATGCTGGTGTCAAGCTTTTGGTGGGTTGTGCTTTAGGTTTAGAATTGTCCAAGGTAGAGGAGGGTGTAGGCAATAGAGGTGCCTTGAAATTAGGGTTTGCTTTGGAAAAATTCTTAAGTTGTGCAGGATTGCTGTTATTGGCAGATTCATACATTTTAGCCAATGAGAAGGCTTTCCTAACTGTGGTTGGCTGGAACATTCGAACCATCATCTGAACCTCCAATTTCAAACCACCAAGGAAACAGCTTAATTGGTGAGCTTCTGGAAGGTCAATGCGAGATACAAGGGCATCAAATGCAGCATGATAATCCGAAACAGTTCCCTTTTATCTTAACTTCATAAGATCAGCCATTGGATCCTCACACACATCACCAAAACGGTCCAACAAGATTTGCACATATTCAGTCCAAGAAGGTAAGTTTTCTAAACCTATAGTTTTGACAAAGGCACTGTGCCATTGAAGCGCTCTACCCTCAAAATGGACTACCGCTAAACGCACCTTGTAGTCTTCTGGTGTTTGATCGACAGAAGAGAAGGTTTCACATTGTGTAATCCAATTCTTGACGCCGTCACCAGAAAATCGAGGAAAATCCAAGCGAGCCAAACGTGTATTGCAAGAATAAGGACGAGAAACGTTACCGGAGGTTTGTTGACGCTGAAACATTTCTTCAAGGGTGTGTTGAAGAGAAGCACCAATCTCCATGAAACGTGCCTCCATTGTGTTGATGTGATCTTCAATTTCGCGAAGCTATGTTTGGAACCTTGTGTTCTCTGCCATGGCGGAAGTGCGCTGGAAAGAAGACTGCTGATACCACTTGATATGGTTGTTCTAGGAAGTAAGGGAAACTCGAAGAACAACTAGAAAAGGGGTTCCAATTGAGTAGAAGGGAACCCAATGATTTTATTGAACAAAGAATGAGAGATTACAGAATGAGAGGATTACAACTGAATTGTCCAATTGATTACCAGAACTTGCTATTTATAACAGAATTCCAATTCTGGAGCCTTACTAACAACTAACAACTCATTAAGCCTACTTCTAATTACAACAATATACTCAATTTCCTGTAACAGTTGTGAATTGGGTCATTTCTTTTCTCTGTCCTGCTAGATGCAAGCGCGCAGCCATCAGTGGAGCAGAAGTTAGAACCACGGTAGCTAGTATTGGCTGATTTGCGATACGATTCACAACCCTCTAACTTAGTTGCTCCTTTAACTTCCGTTCATGGCTGCGCTTGCATCTTGGGTCAGAGAAGAGAGATGACCACTCAAAACCCTAATCCTAAAAGAAAGATTTTTTTTTTTTTTTTTTAACTTTAACTACTTTTGGTTTCAGTTGCTCCGTGTTTTGACTTTGGCCCATGTTAACTTTTTTTTTTTTTTGTTTTGAGAATCACTGGTTTAACTTTTAACAATTGATGTGATATTTGTATCGTATCAAATTAAAATAATTAATTGATGTAATAATTTTTTATTTCAATGACTGTTAAATATCTTTTTATCATAAAATCTATTATAAAACATAGTAAAATATGTTATACAATTTCAAATACAAATATTTAATTAATATATCATAGATTTAATAGCAGAATATTCATTAAATTTAATATATAATAATTTTAATAATAGAATATTTATTATAAATTTTAATATTATTCTATAATAACAAATTTTAGCAGAACTCATGCATCTAAAGCTCCAAGAGTTATGTTTTTTAGTTATTCATCATGAATATGTGATTTAATATGTCTGTTAGCTGCATATGTTATGTGATAGTAAGTCAACAGTGGATTGGTTTCTGGGTAATAGAGCAAGAAAATTTATGCTCAAAGTATAATTAAAAGATAATAAACTAGAAATTGAGATTTTTAAAGTCTTTTATGATCAAAAGAAAAAAAGAACACGGTAATCTACACTTGACCAGATTATATTTTGACAAATTAATCCTAAAAGTAATTTACATGTAACAGGAGCAATTCATTGCTAATATTTAAATTGAAGCAAAAGCAGATGAATTTTGTAAATTATATGTAACCTGAAATGCCAGGAACACATCGCCCTTAGTGAATCTCAAGCTATCGATTGCCCCTTGTCTGGTAAGCTCTACAGCATGTGCAAGAGCCTGTATGTCAACCTGGATTGCAGAATAAAACATACAGCTTCAGCTAAAGAGTGATGCATGTACAAATAAAAATAAAAAATGGAGGGAAGATGTGTCATTTATACAAATATGTGAATGCAGATTCATCAAGTTCTTCTCACAGAATATAACATTCACCATTAACATACACTTGACTTCTGATAAGACACCCTTCCATAACATATACAACAGTGGAGAAGGAATAATAGCAGAGGATTAAGACCCACAAGAGCATGTCTGAAAGGAGTGTCATCAGTACGTTTTTGGTTTCATAGTAACAACCTGCTTATGTGGCAGATGGAAGTGTGGATCAAGTGCAAAATTGGGTAATGAAAATGAAATAAGAGAGGAGACAAGAGAGAACAAGGTAAGAAAAAGACAGAGAACAGGGTACGAAAAAATCTAAGAGATTCAGAGCACAAGATCTAGGCCTTTTGAATGACTACAGCTTTTATTTATTTTTTAACTTAATTTCTGTTCAACATTTCCCCAGTAAAACCATGTACTGGTGTAGTGGTGCTCAGATGGCACTGATATCGTATCATAATAACTTGAGTGATACATACCGTTTTCTTTCATTTAACTGATTCAGTTTCTAACAACTTTCACAAGGATTTCTAGAATTATCAACATAGATATCTCACCTCATCAAAAGGTGGTACTTCATATAAAATGTCTTGTGGTGTTGCAGAAGGGTCACGCTCTTCAAGGAGCAATCTTTCAGTCAGATCAGAGATGGGTGATGTAATACCTTGACGTAAACAATATACCCTGTGTATGCTGTAAAAAAGACAGGAAATACAAAAGAATAATAAAATGTCAAATTTGGCAAAAGAATTTCCAATAAATTGCATAATGCATCACAATAAAAACAGCATAGTTTGACTAATTACTACAAACTGAATGAGAAGAAGCTGATAGATAACCTTATTAAATATCTCAGAGCCATTGAAAAAATTGGGTCATAGGAATTTAAATGGGCCCTTAACATAGAGGACATAAATCCGGCTAAGTCAAGCTTCCTCTGTTCTGACCACTGCATAAGATAAGCATTAAGCAAGCATGATCATGAGCTTAACAAATTCACTATTCATAGAAAATTACAAATAAAAGTATAACATCAAACACAAACCTCAATAACAGAATTCAAAAAAGGGTCAATACAATTTCCATCATTGTTATCAAATGAAAATCAGTCCATCTGAAAAACTTTTAAAATGAAAAACTGAACATGTTCTGTCTTCTATAATATTATTCTCCCAAGAAAGAAATGAGTTTTTGCAAGAGAATGGACATATCCTTAGAAAACAGTTGCCAAGAAGCTGCCAGGTGAAGATGCCTCTCTGACACCTATAATGGTGCCCTAAAAATCAAATAAAAACCATCCAACAAGTGTTTCTACTTTCTACCATTATCAGTAAGTTAAGGACATAATATAACATACATTACCGTAAAAGTCAGACATCTACTATCATACAAAATACATAAATGATTAATGGTTTTTCTAAAGTGTGCCAAGGGCACATGTTAAGAAGACAAAAATACAAAGTCTTTCATTGAAAAATAAAACATCTAATATATAAAACATAAAAGTCATTCTATGTTTATTTTTTAAGCAATTAGAAGCATTTATTTAACATAGTATATTTATAACTTTTTAACATGTGTTCATGTTTACACATTAGAAAAACTTAAGGATTTATTCCAGGCATGACAATTTTATTAGCCTATGCTCCATTTGCAACACCACTACTGAAAGAACATTTTGCATACTTAATGGTTTAAGCTTTCATAGAAAACCATTGCAATGTTTATTTACTTGCAAAAGCCACAAATAGATACCTACCCAGAACACCATGTCTTGGGTGGAGCACATAATTCATTATTTTTTTTAAAAAATATAAGGGTATTGACATCCCCCAAGGTAAATTCCTATTACATATAATGCCCTATTTTTGGAATCTTACACCTTGGTATTTACAAAGAGAAATGGTGCAGGAAGAGTACAAAAAGTAAGATGCATATATTTATTTTTTGAACAAATAAGTGTGTAGAATAGGGGTGTAAAACAAGTTGAACCAAGTTGGTCCTTAAAGCTCAAGCTTGGCTTGTGCAAAAACAAACACACCACTCAAGTTTGGTTCATTCATTTAATAGAGTCAAATTTAAAGCTTGTGTATGACTTGCTTAAATATATGGAGCTCGAGTTCAACTTTTTTAGTATGTATATAGCTTGATTATTTTCATTCCCTTTACTAAATCTCTCAAAGTATTTTTTAAGTTTAATAATTTGGTATTTTTTACACTAGAATGAAGTAAAAATAGAATTACAATTTAAAAAGTAAAAGAAGTAATTAAACCTATACATTTTGTATGCAACATTTTCATTTCTTTTGAATGAAATTTTACTATCTATATGAAGAGAAAGTAGTACTAAGCCTTCACAAGGCCTTTTGTCTCAACTCCCAAGTCTAAAGTTGTGCCAAATTAATCCCTAAACTTTAACTAATGTCCCATATATTATTTCATTAATATGTCATTTTAGATTCTTACATCAAGACCCCATTAATGCACTACTCGGGAGTTAATCTTAATTGTCCATCAATATTCTATACTAAATCTAGACAGACCCTTGATTGATTTATTTTCACAAATATGCTAAATAAAGGGAAAAAATTGAATATTTTGCTTCTCTGTGCAGTACTTTGCTTCTCTGCTGTAAGACCCATGTCATACATATTCACCTAGGAACCATAGTTATAAATCTCATACAGTGGTGTGTAGCAGCCAACCACAAAAACTTGATAGACTAATGGCAGCTATTCTAAAATTTTATACACAGTAATTTCTATTAACACCATCTATGGTCTCATAGCCGATCCCAAGCATGGATAAAGGAGAACGATTGTGTTATGGCGTCAGCAGTCAACATAAAACTTGTTGAAGTCCAAAACACGGATAACTCACAATTGTAAAAAATAGTTTCTAGTATATACATATACATGACCAATTTTGTTTTTGAAAAGAACATCACTGATTTTATGACATTTTCATAAATAAGAAGTAATAGATCTTAAGTAAAACATACAAGTAACTAACATCAAAAAGTGAAGGAAACAAACAACGTGGCTGGAACCAGAAACAAAATGTAGCCAGAAACAGAAAAGAATGTTATAGTTGCTGGAAAAGGGTTAAGTTCCCAGAAGACTGCTTGAGAATAGAAGGTGTTTGGCAATAATGAGTGGCTGGAATTCAGAGTTCAGATAGAATGACCATGTTTTGAAACAGAGAGGGGAAAATTGAAGTTTGAAAAGGGGATGGAATCTACTTTTTACATTTACCCCAAAATGGCACTGGCACAGGGGTAACCAAGGGGGGTTGCTTGCCATCAGTGTTGTCAAGATCGCGCGTCAACTCGTGGAATCGCACGATCTTGCGATTTTTCCGGCGGCCGGCGATCCAGATCGTGAGTAGGATCGGGAACGGGTAGGATCGGAGTGGGATCGCGATTTTGCTCGTAAAATCGTAGGATCTCCGATCCGATCCGATCCCACTTCGTGCTTGGTTAAAAGGCTCTGCTCTAGGGTTCGATTTCGAACCAAAACGCAAATGGAGAAGTGCGCGCCTCCGACCTGCTACCTGCGACCTGACCGGCGACCTGCGACGGCCGACCTGCTCTGAGACCTGACCGACGACCTCCCCCGACTGCGCGCTTCCAGGTAGGTTGTCTTCTCCCTTTCCGGTTCTTGCTTTCCCTTCCTCTTCTCCCTAGTAGAGGCATATCGTGTGTCATGGGAAGAAAGGGGGCCAGAGGAGGCGAGTTCGTCACGAACGAGATCGCCGGTGGCGATGTGAGGGACGCCGAGGAGGTTCGAGAGGCGACTAGCGTAAGTTCCTTTTCCGACTCCAGGGCAGCCGAGGAACACCCACTGCACGCACCGCTTGCTCGGATCTTCGGAGGAGCTCAGGCACCTCCTCGCCAGGGAAGAGACGACGGAAATATATGTTGATGCCTTTTGTGGAACTTTATGTAGATGCCTTTTTCTTACACATTATGCATTCAGCCATTTACTTTTGTTTGGCTATTTTTCTAATTTTTTTTAACGTAAATGAAAAATAAGTACTATAAATTTAAAATATTGAAAAATTGTTCTAATGTGGTATATACTTAGACTGCCGAATACTTTTTCTGATGGATAAAGGTGCAAATCCCAGAAACAAATATTAATCTGTCAGCACTACTCAAATTTTCTATTATAAGAAAATTTTATCCTCTTATTATATCAACTCACAGACTAAATTGTTTTATCTTCTAATAACGTGTGTTTCAGTCACCAGAATATATTGGAACTTGGAACTTGAAACAATTTCAATTTTATATGAATTAATGTTATGTTATTAATTATTATGACTTATGAATTTTTATTGTGTTGTGTTATGTATTGATATGATGAATTTATATTATGTTATGACTTATGAATTTATATGTGAATCTAAGTTTGTTTCTTTATTTATTGAGTTTTTTATGCATATAGATTATATATAGGAATTTTAGGTATTGAGTTTTGACATAGGTAAGATCTCAATCCGATCCTACGATCCCCGATTTACGATCTTTCATCCCCTCCCCCGATCCTACCTAAAATTACGATCTTGACAACCTTGCTTGCCATGGGCATTGCACCATTATAGCATATTATTGCCGTGATTTCAGACAATATTTTGGTTGTGACAGTCATTCTCTCACAATCTCTCCTTGAGTTAATGTCACTATAATGCACTGTGCAAGACACGATAAAAGGGGGTGGTCTCTGGTCTGTATACAGTTATTCTCTAAAAGTCTCTCCCTCTTGAGTTGGAGTCATGGGTCACAAAAGGGTTCTACAGCTTTGCAATGACTACATGGAAGACTATAAAGCATGTCCATCCACTCCACTCATAACATCTCTATAGTTATTTAATTTCCTCCTTCTGACATTCAAATTTGAACTGCAGATCCACTCCTAGCATTGCAAGCCAATAATGGTGTGGTGTCATTGTCACCTCCCAGGATTCTATGACCTGCTTAGCATGGAATGCATGGATGACAAGTAAACCATGTTTTTCCCATGCAATCTGATTCGATTGTTGTTTTTTTTTTTTTTTTTTTTTTTGTTGGGTGTGTGGGTGTACAATGGTAACAATAAGGTTTAAACCTAGGCAGACCCTAATGGGTTAGCAACATAGCATAGCATGCTTAAAAAACTGAAGAATTTTTATTTTATGATAGATACGGTCCAGATTTAGTATAATTGAATTATTAAACTCACTGTTACAGAGTTAATCAACGGAAGGATTTGTCTGCTAAAATAATTGCATTTAATTGAACATTTATAAGTAGAATCAACATACTTAACGGGTAACTCAACAATTTATACCATGGAGTGCAATAAGTGCTAATCCACGTGCTTTGCTTAACACACATCAACGAGCATCTCATTCAACAATATCTTCTCAACAAAAACTAGCCACAAAAAACAGCGCCAAGAGCTAGCAAAAGCAGAATCAAAACCGATACCTCATTCGCCACGGGAGAAGTCTTATCATCCTTGTCATATATAAACGCGAGCAGAACATGCTTGAATTCCTCATATGCTTCCTTAAATACAAAACCAACCGTCAGAACCGGAAAAAGAAAAAACAACAAACAAAAGCGATTTGCATTTGAATTCACAAATTCAGATACCGGATAAGCATCGAGCGCGCAAGGAGCGAGAGCCGTCCTCAGACACTCGATAGCAGAGTCTCGATCATCCGCAGTCCCCTTCCGTAGAAGCTCAATAAATTTCTGCAAAACAATTTACAAAAAAAAAAAAAAATCAGAACAATAGTCACAGTAATTGTTCCTACCTAATACTGCATCCGAGGTTTTGTCGCTTTGGCTCGCAATTTTGACCTTAAATTACCTTTTCCCTATATTCCTAAGCCATGTGAGACTTTTTTGTTGTAACAGAAAAAAGTGAGAAAATAAATTGGATAGAGAGAGGGACCTGTTTGTGCAAGCGGAAGAGAATCTTGTGGTCAGTGAGGATGGAGGGGGCGTGGAGGCGGAGGAGAGCGACGGCGGCGTCAATGGCGCCGGTCTCGACGGCGCGTCTGATCTGGCGGATGACGAGGCGGGAGTGATACGAAGATGACGACGGAGACGACGATGGAGAGGGCGCGGAGGAGTCCTCGATTAGGTTTTCCGATTTGGCGAAATCGATGAGCAGAGCGTCGAGGGCTTCCCAATTCACCGGCGTGGACTCCATTGCCGGAGGGAGAGAATAATTTTGTGAGAATCTGAAGAAATCTGAGTGGAGTGTGGTGTGGTGAAGAAGGTTAGTTTGGAAATTGGAATAAATGAGATTGATTTGATTTGTGGGTTGGGTTGGGTTCGTTCTCTCAACTCTCAAGGCAAGAAAGGCGGCGATGCGTGAGGTAGGTATGGATTGCGGTTCTCAGCTTTATACCTGCCTGCCACCTGGCTCTTCTAAACTCATCATCTTCTATTTTCTCTGGTCGGATCACATGTGTCTTCCATCTATTATGTCAGATCATTTTTTAACTAATTGAATCAAACACTAATATTACTTACGGTGCATCTGACTGCAGTTAATATAGATTGTTTTCCATGTGAATTTAGTAAGGTTTAACACCATTGTGACAACCATTGGATTAAACTTACCATCGTTGATTGTTCTTCTTTACTTAGAGTTTGTCCATAGAATAGAAAGAAATAAAATAAAAATAAATGAAAATGAAAATGAAAATTTTAAATTAAAATAAAGTATAAAAGTATAGATTTTATCTTATTTTGCAGTTTATTCTTTTTCTCTCTTACGTCACATATGAAGGGACCTTATTGCATTCATTCGTTTCCTTTTCGATCTAAACGACTTGTTGTTTTACTGTTAATTTCCCTTGCTTGGATTGGAAAAAATATAATGAGAGTACAGAAAGATGGATTGCAACTACAAAGGAAAGATGAAAAGAGAAAGTTATAAATATTGTGATTAAAAAAGGAAAAAAAACATGAAATAAAAGATAAAGTATATGTTTGTGTACAATTTTTTGCTAAGATTTTACATGGCTATATTATGAAAGTCTATGTTTAATTATTGTCTCTTTGTAAACAACAAGGTAAAAGAGGCATACGTTCTCTCTATATTTTTATATAAAATAAATTAAAATAACAATTGATGATGAATGAGAGTGTATAATTATTTTGAAATTGAACTTTATTTATAGTTAATTGGTGAAATATTTTTTTTATATGTAGTGATGTAGTTTATTATATTAGTTAGGAATAAAATAGTTTTAAAAATATGGACATGAAAAATGGGTACCGTTATTATAATAATTAAAAATTATATATTATAGATTATAGATATATAAATTTTGATAAAAATCTTTCTTATTAGATACAATTATTACATGAGATTATTATGTAAAATTTTAAAATACATTTTCTAGAGGAGATATAAAAAGAACTAAAAAGTACCATAAACAAGTTTTAGCCAATCTAAACATTTTATGATTTAAATAGAATAATCTTGTTAATTATTTCTCAATGTACATTTGTATCGTTATTTTCACAATTATGTGAACATGTACAATTTGGTAGTTTTTTTAAGGAGCAATTAGGTAGTTAAGGAAAGCATTCATTGACAATTCCTGAATGAATTAGCATGACTCGTGAACTACAAGAAAATGATTTATGTCTACATATGTCTTTTGTCTATAGATATTGTCTATAGATATAAATTACTATATGTAAAATTCAAAATACTTCTATCTTTAATTGATTAATGTAGTTAAAATTCAATGACTTATACCGACCATTATTTAGTGAAGATAAATTCATTAAAACTATAAAAAAAAAAAAAAGACTTTTACTTACAACTACTTTATGTAGATAAAATTCTATAAAATTTGTGTCCAAGATCTATTAGTGTAGATAAAACTTAAAAGGATTATTACCTACAAAAATCTAGTGTAGAAAAAATTCTAAAAATCATATACTTACGAATACATAATATAGATGAAACTTCATAAAATTTGTATTTACATTTGGTTGGTGTAGGTATAACTTCAAAGTCTTATATCTACAATTATTTGGTGTAGATAAAACTAAAATAATTATACCACCAAATGTTATCCAATAGTATAATAAATTCCATCATCATCAAACAATTTAATAAAGTGCATGACCCAAACAATTTAGTTAATATTAAAATTCAAATTAAATATTAGTTAATAATAAAAATTTTAAAATAATTATTGTACAATCAACAAATATACCATTAGACAGTAATAATGTACATTATAAAAACCCATATATTATTAGTTCAATTTAATTAAATTTAAATAATTTAATAAGGCATCAAAAGAAAAAGTGATTTGTAAATATAAGAAGTCCTACTTATAAACTATATTCACATTTAAAATTTTATGAAATCTTAATTGATAAGTTTGAGTTATCTATGATCTATAACTATAACTTGTGGATTATAGAATGTAGAATAAGTATTTTACTAATTTTATGCTGCAAAAAATAAAATGACGATACCATTACCCACAAATTAAGGAAATTCCGTGATTTCCTCTTTCTTAATTATGTAGTTATTACTTATTACTTATTAGTAGTAATCTTAAAGAGAGAAAAACTCCCAATTTCATTTCATTTTCACAAAAAAAAAATGGAAACTCTGCAAGAAAATATTACCAAAAATCAAAGAAAAGAAAGAAAAGTGAAATTCTAGGTTTCAATTCCAATTTCCAACTTTCCCACTCTATCGCATTTTTCACCCAAATGAAAGCCCAAGAAAACCTCGCCATTTCCAATTTCCACTTCGTGATTTTCGTTTCCTAAGGGAATGAAAGAAATGACGAGGTTTCATTTGAAGCATGAAAAGATCTGCAAATGAATTTGATTCCAAATTAGTTCTTCGAATTTGCAATTCCGAAGTTGATGTCGTCATGGCCGACGCTCTCTTGGTGATTCTAGCTGTTGTGCTTTGCAACCTTGCCGACAAGCTCTACGAGAAGCGCAAGAAAGCAGCACTGGAGGTTTTTTTTTCTTTCTTCAATAATCATGATTTTTTGTTCCTTTCTATTTTTGATGGTTGTTTCCAATTTAGTGAAATTTGAGGGCATTGGTGAATTTAAAGGGTTTTGTGTTATTATTATAGGTTGAGGGGATAGTGAAGCAACTTGTTGATGTTGGGGATCATGATAGGATAGCTGCTGCAATCAATTTGTTGACTACGGGATATACTTATTCGCCACAAGCAAATCACTACAAGGTAGTGCTAATTATGTTATTTATCTTTAATTCAGGTTAATTCTAGTTTTAGTATTGTCACTGAGTCCTTCTGTTGCGGAGGAAGGGCAAGATAATGGCCTTGTTATGAACTTCTAAAGGAGTCATGCTCTTAGGCTGAAGACATAATCACATAACAAGTCAATGTTCTCTACAAGCGCCACAAGAACACTGCTTTCTCTTGGCTCAGAAACATCTTCCATGACTGCGTTGTTCAGGTAATTAAGCTCGGTTTTTGTTCTGTGTTTGCAAGGTGCATGTTGGTAAAAAAAATTGTCAATTAATTTTTTTATATATGAAAGTATTTGTTCTGTGTTGGCAAGGTGCATATTGGTCAATTAATTTTTTATATATGCCAGTCAAACTTTGATGCTTTCTAAATGTTTTCTATGACATGCGTGTTTGGTTCCCTATCCAGGATCCACATCTAAATCTAATGCAAAATCACGTCAAACTCAACGCAAAAGCAACTATTGGTTGCGTTGGGGATCCATATCCAGCACTGCCTAACTGTTTTCAAACACACTAAACACCTCCTCCAGTAAAGCTTTTGAGAAAAACTGAGTTGCAAAGTATTTGCTTTTTCATCAATCTCAATTAAATGTTTGTATATTTAAGGTGTCCTCAACTTTGTGCATAAATAATCTTATTATATGGATGCACAAGCCACTTCGCTCTCCCTTTCCATTCTTTTAGTTTGTTATGGATAATTTATTGAATTTTCTTTACTTTAACCTTCTTCTTTTCAGACAGCATACTGAAATATATTGGCTTTGTGGGGAATACAAGTCATTCAACATGTGACCAGTCAAAATTGTCTTAC
This sequence comes from Glycine tomentella, assembly GCA_007407185.1. NCBI lineage: Eukaryota > Viridiplantae > Streptophyta > Magnoliopsida > Fabales > Fabaceae > Glycine > Glycine tomentella. Next base: position 137,649 of record PYAF01005151.1, on the reverse strand, counting down.
CATTGCCTACAATTTGGCAGCCATGTGAGTTGAGATGCAAAATTTATAGTGTCATAATTTATATGGAAATGATATGTTAGGGTTGCCTTTAAATAATAAATGACAGATCCATGGATTTCATTTTTCTGTTATGGGATATAATAAAATACTTATTTTTCTAATGGTGAAACTTAAGTGTTGAATAGTTAGTTTCATCTTTAGATTCAACTCACTAATTAAGTTGTGTTTTCCATCAGTGTAGTCACGAGATAATAAGTAGGTTGTGGTGGCTAAACCCTCAAACTGCATCACTTTGATGTGGTGAGGCAGTATGGTACTCTCTTGCTGAAGCAAAGTTTGGTATTGTGGTCAAGGTGTGAATCTGGTTTTCATTTTTTTAATGGTTTGCGTTGTGTGCTATGAGTAATGTTTACTGACACTCTAAATCTGCATTAATTAGTAGTTTTAAGTGGTTTCATAATCTTAAATGGTTTCATGCATGAATGGTCTGATTTGAAAATACACTTTTTGTCATTGCGTAATAAGACACAGATGTTATACTCTATCTACTACCCTGATAATTTTTTTTATAATTTTTTAGTTTTTGTAAAAATCTATCATGTGCCTTGATGAACTAAAATTAAATCTTGCAGGGAAATGATCTTCATAATCAAGGAAGATACAATGATGCTTTCAAGAAATATATACTTGTAAGCAAACTTTTTGTGGCTGCTTAACATCCACTTCCACACCTCTTTCTCTTATTTATCCGTGTTTTGAAAATTGAGACTTAGATGAAGTTTACAATTCAACTCAAAAACTACAGTTTCTTTAACACAAGCAAGCTGCCATTTGACAAGACTTGGTTTCTTTTGTTTTAAGTTCGGCCCTCCTTCCTTTGCTTCAATGGTGATTTTTGGTTTGTTTGTTGTTGGAACTGTTATGAAACATTTGAACCTTTTCTTACAGGGTGTGGCTTACGAATGTGATTGTACATTTTGGTGTGGTTTTATGTCAACGTATTGAAAAATATTGAATGATTTATTTATTTATTTAAAAACAAATTTGGCTAATTGAAATTATCATGTTGGCAGATATGTGTGAGATCCTTGACATCCTCAAATGGTGGCCTAAAAGGGTCTCTTTCTACAATATTTGTAAGAGCTGAAATGCTTCCCAATGGTTTTCTAATTAGACCTTGTGAGGATGGTGGATCCATTATTCATATTGTTGATCATATTGATTTAGATGTGAGTAATAGACATCCAAGTCATTTTTAGAATTTTAATATTGTAGAACCTATAGTCCTCAGTTGTTTAACTTACAATCCACTCTTATTGTTTGTTTTAATTCTAAACCTTTCAGTGGTATATAAACTATGTTTATAATCACAAAAAACCACATTTTTTTATAAAAAAATCACATAAAACCAAGTATGTTACTTTTGGTTTTGTTTATGAAATTTATCTTTCACCATAGTAGTTAATTTATGTCCTCTACACAAGATAATTTGTGAAGAAAAGATTATGAATGGATAGCAATAGAGAGCATAGCTAGAATTTTATTTATTTATTACTATATAGCTTTTACCTACAGTTGAAGACTATATGTATATGTTATTAGCTTCTACCTACAATTGAAGGTTGTAGGAATAAGTTCATAGCTTCTACAGGTTGTAGGAATAAGTTCATAGCTTCTACCTATATTTGAAGGCTATAGATAAAAGTTAATGACTTTTACCTACACATATTGCGAATTGTAGGAACCACATATAGTGATAGTCAAATATAATTGTAGAAAAAAAAATCTGTAAGTAAAACCTATAATGACAAACAATTATCCACCATTGTATGCCCCTCAAAGTTGACGGGCAAAATGTCCGTAGGACAAAGTCTATAATACATTTACCTACACATTTTAAATTTCTAATGACAATTTTTGTCTGTAGGCATAAATCATTTTCCTTGTAGTAGTGACGATCAAATAAAGAAAAAGTTGGGAGGATATTAAACATGTTATTTTGGAGGAGTGAATTTAGACATACTTAGCATTAATTTGAATAAAAGAATCTATCTAAAAACAGTTTGGCAAATTTTTTTTCATACTTATCACAAACGAAATATGGCCCCACAAATATCAAATAGCTGAAATGGTACCGTTCATGATCCAATATGTAATTCTATTATTGAGACCAAACAAATATAAACATGTTTATGCAATAAATAATACACCTTTGATCTCAATGTACTGTTGATTTGAATGACACTTGATTCAATCGCTTTAAGTAGGTTTCGGACTTAAACCTTGTAAATAAAAATAATATGATTAGGAAAAAAAACCCTACATGGTAACTAAAAATAATATACCTTTGATTTTTTGAACGGATCATTAAATAAATGACATCCCTAAACATTTTATTATTGTGATTTTATCAATTGTCTTCCTTTTCAAAACAAGTGAGCAAGTAATTAATGATACTATTTTTGTATCTTCTTAAATAGACAGTGTTTTCTTTTAGAATTTAACTGGTAGGTATAACACGAGATGTTGTTTTTTTATATAATTAATATTTAATAGCAATTAAATTGAAAACATAAGTTTATAATCAATTTTAATTTAATCATTAATTTAAGAATTATAAAATTTAAATGCAAAGAAGCTTTTAATATTTTTATTATCAATTTCGTTACCTAAACTTAACCAAATTGAATTAACATAATTTATCAATGATTTTTATTATTTTTTATTAATTAGCAAAACATAACAACTCTTTTTCCCCCACCCAACCTCAAAAAATACTTACTAAAAAATTATATTAGCAGCATGTTAGCTTAACTAACAACAAACCACTTTTTTCCCATCACATGTACATGTTTGTCACTCCAACCTTTTTCATAGCAAACCTCTATACTGTTTCTTCCATAATTGAGAAGAAAAATTAAAAGAAAAAAAAGAGAGAATGAGAAGAGGGATTGAAAGGATTTGAGAACATGAGCAGTAAAAAATTAAGGTTTGAAAGTATATAAAGAATCTAGTTTGCAAGTGTGAGATTTGAGGGCATAGACTTTGGTAGTAAAGAATGTAAAGAATCTCAGAGAGAGAAAAGCATAAATTTTGAGGTAAATTTTGAAACTAACATAAATTGAGTTTTTGTTCATTTGACACGAGAAATGACTTAGAAAATGAGAAGACAATGTTACACGGTTAAATTGCATAAAAAACGAAAAGACATTTACTCCTCATTTAATATATGCATATTAATTAAACAAAAATTGTGTAAATCAAATGTCATTAAATAAGGCTAATTAGGTTTCCAATAAGTGACCGATTAAAAGTGTTTAATTAAGATCGAAAGAGGAAAAATAATAGCTAGGGAGAAAGTTTAATTAAATTATGGACTAAAAAAACAGTAAATCATGACTAGTTATGACTAATTTAATTAAAATAATTTAATTTTATGAAAATTATTGGTAGAAATGTTTAATTAAGTTTTTGAAATGTTTAATTAAAGTATGGCTAAAAAATGTTAGTAAATTATGACTAATTTAATTAAAGTATTAAATTCCATGAAAAAACAATTTTGCTGATGTGCTATATTAATAATGGTGGGAATGACAAAAAATTTAGTGGAAAGATATAGATTGCGTAAGTAACAACTTTTATATATAGTATAGATTATAGATATATTATATATAATAGATTATTATGGATACAAACGGCAAAGAGAAGCAACAATAAAAGTGTAAAATCTAAAACCTTTAATATATTTTTTGCTAGATATTTAAAATCTTCAACTGTAGACATTGAAACCAACTACAAATTCAAGAATCCACTAAAAATAAATAATTAACATGTTATTTTTTGGATAACTAAATAAATATAAATATTTTTCTACAAAACAAACAAGATATTTTTTCAACTCAAGACAAATTTTATATATACATCAACATAAATGGAGAATAATTAAATATAAAAGAAAAATGTTTTTTTTAAAAAGTAAAAATTACAAATAAAATTAAATAACTATTGCTTTGCTCTATTCAATTACTTTTTTCTCTTTTTATTTTGAAGTAATTTTCAACTTATAAGATCTCTCGCAGTTTCATGCATTAAACTTGTACCATTCCATTGAAGGAAGTACACAACGAATATCCAATCTCACCTCCCTTGGCATGATAGTGTCCATAGATAACACACAATGACACACATCAACAATTCCGAATGTGCATGTGTGTCATAGCAATGACAACAACTTTATTAGGCTGAAGAATCAAGTGGTGAAATATAAAGTTATACCTTATGTCATATTTCATCCACAGTGACGACAAACAAGGTTGCCCGATGCTTATTTTATAAGTTGTTATGCTATCATTTTTTCATTCATCAAGATACAAATTGCATGTCTTAAAATTGGAAATTAAATGACACATGATCATTACCACAAAATAATAAATTTGAAGATTATCTCTTGATAGGAAGAAATGACAAATAATGTAATAATGAAAGAGCAACATCTCCTTTGCCTTTTAATAGGAAAACATGTCTCTTGATATTTTCATCTTCAATTTACAATTAACCCAAAATGAGAATGAAGAGTTGCATATTTACGGAGGAAGACTGGAATGAGTTTAAGATTCTAGTCATTCATTATCAATAAAAAAAAATAGAAAAGTAAGAGTTACACATTTGCTAAGGAATGTGGTAATTAATTAATTGTTTCAATATCAATTTAAAGTTTCAATATGAAGAGGTATTGTTCACATTTGTTAAGATGTTCAATATTATCATTAACTTTTTTATTTATTTCATTTTTAGGTTCAATAAATTATCAAACTTAATAGTTAATTTACAATTATACCCTCAATTTGGGTGGGAAAATAAAGATGTAGAAATAAAAACTTATATATATATATATATATATATAATAGATAGATAGTGTTAGAATAATTAAGGCTATTTTTTTTGCAGATCACTAAATGCATTTTTCATAAGTATTTAGGTAGTTAAATAAGTTAATAAAAAACAGTAGTTAAATAAGATTATTATTAACGATAAATTTATTTTTTTATATTTTTCTAAACATTTGTATCATATCAATTTTTATCTTTTCATAGATATTGAAACAATTTAGTCTTGTAACCATACATATTTATATCAAATCATCCTTCTATGATTAGTTTGTTAGAACTTAGAACACCATTAAAGAAGTCAATTTAGATATTATATTGTTGTTATTTTTTATGGTTGAGAGATTTTTTTTTTGTTGAATTGATTGACAGAATTGTAATGTCACTATGTATGATTGAAAAATAGAATTAATGTCACTTTTTTAAATGCTGAAATTTCCTTTGAAGTTCAAAATAATTTGAGTCATTTATTTTTAGATATTAAAATAAATATTTACCAGCAATTAAAACATTAATTAATGATAAAATAATGGATTAATTACTTAAAATCCACATGCCTCATATTTATCATTGTCAGGATTAATAATATATATATATATATATATAATATAATATA
>PYAF01005151.1:106453-127204 GCA_007407185.1 Glycine tomentella | reverse complement strand
TCGAAGGATTGGATGTAATCTTCTTACCCTTCTAGTATTTCTTTTGATATTTACTTTTGCATAAGTTTTTCTATTTATTATTGGTAAATTTATTCCGTACTTAACGCTTGATATTACTTGATCACTAATATCACGAACTTAAACTCGAAGTGAGACTGAGAAGTAATCTTAGGGTTTGAAATGAATAAATTTACTCTTTCCGTTACGTTGCTAGACATAGAGCATAACGTTTAGACTGCAAATAAACACGCGAATATAATCGTAACGCTGGGATATTTATTTCATATGCAAGACATCGATATTTGATAAATATTCTTAAGGATTCTCAAATGCGAGACATCGATTTGGGATGATTTTACGTGTGCATCAATAATAATAGAAAATAACTTATGCAAGGTAATATTAATTGAATACTAAGGGTATGAACGATGAAATCAAATCCTACGCTCTTTAATTGATCAAACTCGTTTTATTTTCAGTAATTATTCGTAATCTTTCGTACTAGATTTATTATTCCGTTTCTTTTAGATTTTTGTAATTGCTATTAAACCACAATCACATGCAACTTCGTTCACACTCAATGTATATAAACTATTAAACTGTTAAGTTTTATTTGAATTAACTGAGTAAAAATCAAGTCCCTGTGGAGACGAACTTTTATAAATTTTGTAACTTACAACGATAATTGGTACGCTTGCCAAAAGTCTAACAAATCCTATCAACATTGTCTTACATGACTTCAAGTCCTTTTTGTCCAAATTCATCTTTTTGAATGCACTCCAGAGAATAATATCTGCAGAGCTGCCGTACCGTTATCTACGAACATGCTTTTAACTCGACAATTGACCAGTGTTCCAGTAATTACTAGGCCATCTTCAGGACCTGGCACCACATCTTTCATATCCTCCTCTGTAAAATATAGAATAGGAGGCTCTGGTTTGTCGGTTTTCCCTTTGAACTTTGATTGCTCTCTCACGGAAAGAATTTCTTTCAAGTACTTCCATCTTTGATTGGCCTCCTCCTCCTCCCAGAGCTCCAGAGATGACATTACACTCAAACTCTGGTTCTAGAAATTCATCATCATCATTATTCTTTTTCTTCTTGTTTTCTTTTTCTTTCCTGAGTTGAGCTTCTTCACCTTTGCGCTTGTTCCTACGGCCCTGGGTCTTTATCACGTACTACCTCAACCTTCCCTCTCTGACGAATTTTTCATTAGCGTCTCGGAGATCCCAACACTGGTCAGTGGTATGTCTTGATCTGTTGTGAAACTCACAAAATCGGGATTGATCTACCCTGACCTTGTTATACAATGGACGAGGTCGTTCCACCTCCTTCATGTCAGTTAAAGCTACCTCCCTCCAAACTTGTGCGGGATACATTCAATGGCGTGTATTTTTCGTATTATGTTTCATACTTCCCTGGCCTAAATTTAGTGTCTGGGTTTCTACCTTGATTGGGAATCCTTTGATGTTACCTGCCCCTTGAAAGTGGACTCCTCCTTTTGGGACTCCTTTCTTCTCTCTGCCCATTGCATTTGCGATTTCCATATGTTCCAACTCCAAATACTTTTTCGACCGGACTTGAAACTCCATCAACGATTTCACCGGGTCTTTATATATCGACTTCGCCAATCGGGATGATCCATTCAACCCGGTTGAGATGAGGTGCACGTGTACTTTTTCCTCCAATCCCTGTACTTGCAACGTTGCTTCTTTGAAATGGTCCAAATAACTCTTAACGTTTCACCGGGTTGTTGTCGTATTTTGCCAAGTGCAAACTCGGATTTCGATTGTTTTTTTGCTGGTTGCGAAGTTTAGCATAAATCTCTAGCCGAAATCTTCAAAATTGCAGATTGACCGCAATGGCAACGTATGTAACCATGTCTGGATAGCTCCGGATAAGGTAGTAACGAAGATACAGGATATTATTGGTTCGTCAATTCCTCGCACACACATCTGCATGTCAAATTCATCAATGTGTACTTGTGGGTCCTGGCTTCCATCATATTTTGACAAGAAAGAATCGTCAAAATCCTCCAAGTATCGGGCATTAACAATCTCATCAGTAAAAGGACTTTTGTTGTGTTGTTCTCTACTGTATTTCCTCCGATACACTCCCATTTCCATCCTTATCTGAGGTGCATCTTCAATAGCGGGATTCTGGGCAGGTTGGGTTGGAACTACCGGTTGTGCATGCATTATGTTCTCACTATCCTGATGCATCGGGTTGTCATTTCAAACGTTTATTCGAGATGAGCCCTCGATTTCAAATCAACTAACTAGTCCTTCCGAATTAACGGGAATTGCATGATTTTCGGGATCCGCGGGACGATTTGTTGGAAAAACCAGGACCTGACTGGCCTGGTGGTTTGTCCCGTTCCTGGCTGCATGGCTCTCCTGCTGTCCGTGATCCTCATTATGGACTGGGTTCTCCATATTTCTGAGACGTTGTTCCATGCATTGTATGTGCTGTTCTTCTTCACGTTTCAACTCCGCATTATGTTCCTCTACCTGGAGCGTGATATTTCTGATGTCCTCCTGCCTTTGAAGGGCATATCTTCTCTCCATATTCTCCACTCGAGCCAGGATCGAATTTAGAGCGTTATTCATCAGATGTTCAACAGGTTCCGGTTCAAGGGTCGCCATGACCACTAGATGCTGAGCCGGATTCGACTGATGAGCGTCAGGAATTGCCCGTCCCACTGGAGCAGGAGACGAAGCTGAGTCTGAAACCGCATGATTCACATGCACAACTTCTTGATGGACCATGTTCTGGTTGCCAGGGGGTAATTCTACTCTTCCACCCGCATCAGAACGTGGGTGTGGAGTCTGATTACTTCTAGTGTTTACCATCATGAATCGTGAGATTTGAACTTTATAGTCTCTACAGACAACGTCAATGTTCTGTCTTTTACGAACAGGTATGTCCAACAAGAATAATGGTGATTTTGGTATTGGATCAAGCTCTCTCTTAAGGTATTTATGGAAGAGAAATATCTCCAGAAATATTTCTCTTCCATAAATACAATCACTATGCACGAAACAATACTCAACTAGTGGGATAAAGTGTGTGCACAGTGTTAATGGAAAGAGAATATAGAACGAGTGGGGGTGTACCTTTTTCTCTGAAAGCAACCCACCTTGACTGAAATTAAGAGTTTTATATAACATAAAATCATCTCAGGTTTGATTTCAACCTGATTAAGGGTCTTGCCATTCATCTAATGATGCTTCCTTTCACTTTGCAGAGCTTCTCCCTTGATGTTTATGAGGAGATAGTTTGAGTTCCACGTGATTATAGGTCTTGCTGACCAGTTTGGTGGTGTGTCATTTTTCCTCTTGTTTGCGGATAAATGAATAAACCTTTGGCTATGCTCGTCGTAGTTCCAAAAAAGTGGGCTTACCAAGATGTGCCTTGGGTTTGTCCACCAAGGGTGGACCTTGGGTTTCTTGTATGCTTGCCGTAGTTTTTATGGATCCGACTTCTTTTGCCAGCTTTAGGCCTGCTTTGAGTGCCTCATATTGAGCTTTATTATTTGAGGCTTTAAAGTTGAGTTTAAGAGCTTGCTCTAGAGTGGAATTTCCAGGCCTTTCAAGGGTAATGCTTGCTCCACTTCCTTTCACATTGGACACTCCGTCCATGTAGAGGTTCTATAATAACCCTGAGTCTTGGCGCAAACGGCGCAAGCATCAGCGTGGAGAACACTGGTTTTTTGCAGAATTTCTTCTACAGAAACCAGTGCAGAGGTGTGGCGCGATCAGCGCCATGCCCACTGGAAGCTGGCGCTTGAGGTGCCAGGCTCACGCGAGAAGCGCCATGATCTCTGGAGTTTGGCGCCAAGGGCGCCAGAGTGGCGCGAGAGGCGCCAGACCACCCTGAGCATCTGATCCTCCCTGAAGCACGGCGCGAGTGGCGCCAGGATGGCACTGGTAGCGCCACATGTTCTGGATGCTGGCGCTGATGGCGTGGCAGTGGCGCAGATGGCGCCATTGTTTCTGGATGTTGGCGCTGATGGAGCGACAATGACGCGGATGGCGCGGCATGTCGGTTAGGGCTAGTATATAAAGGCCAAAACGCGATTTTTTTGAAGGGAAAAACTGTTTCTCTTCTTCTCCAGCGCCCTTCCACCATTTCTGAGTGCCCCAAGCTTCCTAGAACCTTGTTTTGTGACTCAAACACCTTCCTTTGATCACAAATCTTGTGAGAAACTAGTTGTGAGCCATAATCCTTCATCTTTTTCCCTCAATAACCCCTTAACTTGAGAATCTCTTTCTCAAAGGAAAGTTAAAGAGCTCGAGTTTGGCGAGGAACTGAGGCTTAGCATGGAACCTGAGCTAAGGGAAGAGATCCAGAGGCCTTCCTCTCTATTTCTGAGGTAAGAAACTCGAGTTTCTCCGGTTGTTTTAAGAATTGGGGTTGTGGGTGAATAGTGACCCACTTGAGCTGGGGCTGGAATTAGCCATGGGTCCTTTAGAGAAACATGTTTAGAATGAGATGAGGATGAAGGATTAGCTCTCAGATTGTAGTTTGGTGAATTTTGATTCTTGGCTCTGAGTATGCATGTGTGACTTGTGTTGAGTCACTGGTTGAAGTTGTTAGGACATGCAGGAGCCTTAGTTATGATTTTGTTGTGCCTAAAAGGCCTGATGAATGGTGCCTTGGGGGTGGTATGGACCGTTCAAGCTATAATTGAAATCTGAGTAATTGAGCTGTACAGAGCTTGGAGCTCTCTATCTTTGGCTTGCATTGAGTCTGTATTAAGCTGTGATGGACCTATGAAGGTCTGTGTGAGGCCTAGTGTGTGCTGGGTTATGATAAATCTTAAGTTAGAGGACTGTTTGATCGGCTATGCTTGGTTGTCTGATTGAATAGACTTTGATATGTGCATATATGCCTTGTTTAGGGCTTGACACAGAGGGTGTCGGTGGCGTGTGCCAGAGCAGGGAAAGAACTGCAGAGCTCGACTTTGCCAGGTAAGTTCTTGGTCCCTGGGGATGTTTCCCGCTTGTTGTGCTCCACCACACTCCGAGGGAGTGATGATTGCATTCATGATGCATTCATTGTGGTTGTTGTATCCTCATAATGATATGTATGCTGCATCTATGCTTGAACATGTATGATACCTGTTGTTAGATCTTCTGGCCAGTAAGATAGATATGGACCTCCCTAGGAGATGGGACATTCCTCTAGTTGGTTTGCTCATGGTTGATGTTCATCCCAAGGTCGGTGATCCCTCAAGACCAAGAGATAGGAGATGGAACATTCCTCCTATTCTTGGAGGTACCATATACGTGCGTCCAGGCATAAGGGGTAGCTCCCGATTTGAGGTTGGCGTTGATGTTTATCCGCCGTACAGAGAGCATGATGACTTGCTCATATTGTTATGAGGGCCGGGTGGCCAATATGATTGTGATTGCCCTTGTTTGTGTCATGGAACGTGGGCCAGGGTGGAGGAAATACCTCCAAGGACCCTGAGCTTACTGAGATGTATATCTCACCCTGTGTGGGGTTTATGTGATTACAGGTGACTTTTCTGGCCAAGAGGAGCAGTCTCAGGGCAGGAGGCCCCAGTAGAGACATTGTCTGCTTGGTTGGGTGGCAGCAGGGAGAGCTGGGAGGCTCAGTTTTGCTTTGATGTTGTTTTGTACCCTGTAGAGGGACCACATATGTGTGTGTGCACACCTGATATAATTGTATAGTCTTGTACACCCTCGTGTGAGGGAAGTATTCTTTTGTATAACCACTGGTGTGGTTCAGATACTAATGTATATATATGTACAAGACTCGCTTATGTTATGAAAATGTAGTTCCTCCTGATCATATCTGTTATGAATCTTGGTTATCTGCCTATAGTTATGGTTATGTTAAACTGGATCAGCAGGGGTTGGTTTTGTGTTTTTATGTGGCATGGTGATTGTGTTGTGATGTGTTTTTATATTCCATACATAATGTAATCAAGAAATATGGTTCGATCGCTTCCGCAAAGTTTTAAAAAAAATATTTTAAGCACGATTCTGATATTATGAATGTTAATACACCGGGTACACATGGGGTGTTACAGGTTCCATCATTTTGGGGTGGTTTGGTTACTGCCAGCGAACTCTTCTAAGAAATCTTCCATAAATTGTATTTTATGGGGCCACGATGTTCATACTAGAGGTTGAACTCTGACGGTTCTATGGACCATGCCATAATCCTCCCAGCCAGTTCAGGCTTTTGCAACACCTATTTGATAGGGTAGTTCATTTTGACTACCACTTGGTGACTTTGAAAGTGTGGTCGGAGGTGTCAAGCTGAGATGATAAGTGCTAGTGAAATCTTCTCTATCATCTGATACCGCTTCTCAACATCATGGAGGATGCGGTTGGTGAAGTAGATGAGAAGCTAATATTTCCCTTCCTCTTGAACGAGGGCTGAGCTAACGGCTTTGTTAGCTATGGCAAGATAAAGGAGTAGTGACGCTCTTGGTCTGGGTCAACTCAGGATGGGTGGCGTGGCAATAGTTTTCTTGAAGGCTGAGAAAGTTAGCTCGCATGCTTCGTCCCATAGGAAGGGCTCAGTTTTTCTAAGCAGCTTGTTGATAAGTGCCACATTTTAGTAAAAATAGGATTCAAATATGGCACTTATCCGTTATTTTAATTGATTTATTCACAAGTTAACCCTAGAAACCTAGTTAATTGATGGTTATATTAAGCTAAGTTATGCTTTTATATTTTGAAAAGATTTCGTCCAATCAAATGTTTTAAATTTTGCTAGGTTTAAAAGATTACGGAAGAATCAAGCTTACGAGAACCAAGAGCTGGGAGTGAACTAAGCAAAGAATGAAGTCCTACAAGCAAATCAGGCCCAGAAGCACCAAGGCCCAAAGGTTTCTTCATGACTAAGCCTTAAGCTCGCCCAGGCGACCAGTTTGTGAAGGAAATGGTGGCCTGGACGACCAAAGCAGCCAGGTCCACAAAACCTATATATATGGACTAATTTTGGAGGCAGAAGCATTCATTCCACTTCCTTTCACTCCAATTTCACCTACTTGTTCCATTTTAGCTTGTTTTACTTCTTAAGTGAGGGTAGAAGCTTAGGGAAGTGAGGAAGAGTGAATTTTGTAGGGAGATTCTGCCGAAAAGAGGATCGATGACGAGCTTAGTCAGTGGTTCTCTCGAGGAGAGTCTACCAATGTTCGCTTAAACTTTCCTAAGGATTGGACGTACTCTTCTTATCCCTATGCTCTTTTAATTATTTATGGATCGTTCTATTTCTTATTGGTAATTTCATTCTACGCTCAATGCTTGATTCTACTTGATCACTAGGATCACAAACTTAAATTCCTAAGTGAGACTGGAAAGTAATCTTAGGTTTTGAACTGAATGAATTTACTCGTTACGTTACGTTGCTAGGAATAGGACATAACGTTTTGATCGCATTAAACACGTGAACATGATCTCAATGCTTGGGTATTTAATTAAATATGCGAGGAATCGATATTTAGTAAAATATCCATAGGACTTAATTGCGAGGAATCGAATTAAAGTTACTTAAACGTGTGCGTCAATAAGAATAGAACAATAATGAATAGGTAAAATTAATTGAAGGGATAAGTAAGACGAAATCCAATCCTACAATTTCTTAACTTGTACTCGTTTATTTATTTTCTGTAATCGTTTATTTGTTTTTTGTAATCTTTACTTTATGTAAACAAAACAACAAAATGAATCTACGTTTTTATCATCTGTATATAACTACTAAACTGGTAACAATTTAAATCAACCGACGTAAACTCAAATCCCTGTGTAGACGATCTTATAAATTCGAAACTTACAACGATACAACGGTACGCTTGCCGTGGTAAAAATCCTAACACTTGTAGAAGGGCTTCACTTTTTCGACATGTTTTGGGAGGAACCTAGACAAAGATGACAGTTTACCATTCAGCTTTTGGACCTCTACGACATTGGTAGGGTTGTGCATCTCTAGTATGGTTATGCACTTGTCGGGATTGGCCTCTAATTGTAACACCCTTCCAATTATTATATTATGCCTAGGTCATAATAAGTAACTAGAAAATGTTAACTTTTCTAACGTAAATTTTTTAACCAAAATTGATTGTGAAAAACTTATCTCAATATTAGAAATTTAATTATGTTAAGAAAATTACGCTTATATAGAGCCTTTAGAGACTTTTTGGTCTCTTTAATAACTTACAAACTTAGTAATAACTTGCAAGTAATATTTCATACAATAATATTAATGTCCATATACTACAAAGCATATAGAAAAATACTACAAGTCTGCAACATTAAAAGAAGTCTTCCAACTTGCCCCCACTTTGTAGCTACTCCTTTCGATTTACCTGTCTGGAATGACATGAGAACACACTAAAACAATGAGAATTCCAAACAATTCTCAGTAGGTGAAAATGTCATCTTCATCATTCCAGCTACTTCGGTTTATTAAGAAAACATGTGAACAATCATAGTTGATTTTAATTTCTTAAACATATAACCCAAAGTAGTTTCATTTTATCACAAACACTTAAAAATAATCTCATACTTGATCACTAGTGCAAGCATAAGTTTTCAATCATGACAATGTATAGCTTTTCTTTATTAATCTCTTCTTTAATACCTTAAATTAGACAATGAGCTCATTACTAGATTTAGGTTCCTCCCGCAGGGTCGTGATCAGCTTAACTATATCACCCTTGGATCAATATGTCTTTCCCGCAGGGTCATGCTCGGTTTATCCATATCACCTGTTGGGTACCATCAGGGTCGTGCTCAGCTTAACTGTATCACCCTTCAGGTATTATCTTTCTTTAGTCTTTCCCTCAGAGTCGTGCTCGGCTTATCCGTATCACCCTTTGGGCACCATCAGGGTCGTGCTCAGCTTAACTGTATCACCCTTCAGGTCTTATCTTTTTTATCTTTCTTAATGCACATGAAATACTCAATGACATGAAAAAATACATAAATCATGTCATGCAATTATGCCACAAAACATCAAGATTTCATCTTCATACAAAAACACTTTTCAAAATGACAAGATTTCTTACCACCTATGATTCAGTTCTTCTTATAATCTATGCTAATATAAAAGTCATTAAATTCTCATATTTTATTATGTTAAACTATACTTCCAAATCTTTCTAACAAGGTATCACATGCCTTAATTGCAGTTCAAAAACTCTAGCTATAGCATTTTAATAACAACACTCCAAGGCTGCCAGCAAGCTCAAAATTATTCACTGACATCTCATAGTGTTTTCGTGACTACAAATATTACACAATCTAGATTTGGCTGAAATTTTTATATGTTATATTTAACATCTATATCTTTAATTCCATATATCATACACCTTATTTTAGTAATAAATGAGAGAGAATTAATTTTTTTAAAAAAACAGGTGGCAGTGGCTGTTTTGGGTGTGGACAGATTCAAACAACTTGGGTTCAAATAAATTATGGGCATGATTCACTACTCAAATTAGTCCCATATTTTAGGACAACATAGAAGACATCCTAAGATTTAAAATAAGTGGTCAAACACCTCGTTTAGTTAAGTATAGAGGGAGATATAAAATTTTTAAAACAGACCAAAATTCAGCTCAAAGCCATTCGAGCTTCAACACCAATATTCACCAAAAGCTTAGTCCTACACCTACCTTGATGTTACCTGAAATCTTTCACTCATTTCTTGAAGCAAAGTTGTATAAAAGATCTTCAAAAAAAAATATATTAAATTTTCACATGCCATCAAGCTTAAGAGTAAGATACACCAAAATACCATTCAGATAATCTCAAGAATCAAGTGATAAATAAACCTAAACTTTCACCTGCCTTAAACAAGTTTGCTTCCAATTCTTCCAACTCTTCCAAGTAGTGGTTGTATACTTTAATTATTTGAAAGATATGGGTCTTAGAATAGATAAAAGAAAGGAATAGAAGTCTAGGATACAAAGGAATATAGGTCATGGTTTTTAGGAGACAAAGTGTGAAAATGAAAGCAAGGGAAGAAAGCAATTAATCGTGGCTTGGATGCTAGCTTCTACGTGCAGTTTTTTGTGGTGCCATGAGCTATTTATATTAAGTGAATTAATTAGGATGGAAAGGAATTATTTAGAATAAAACTTAGTTAGTAGTTAATTTGTCATCCCAGGGGTAACTCTATAATTTCTTCCACAAAAATAACAAAGGAAAAATATTCAAGGGTATTTTGGTAATTTTCACTCACTCCAAGGGTACTATTGTAATTTCCACTTCAAAATATCTAACCAAAATATCTAAGGGTATTATTGAAAATAAAGGGAATACTCACAATAACCAAGAGAGGGGGTGAATTGGTTAAACCTTGATATTTTAAAATTAATTCAAATCAGAGTTTCAGGATCTTTATCACTTTCAAAACCAAGAAATCTTTTTACTCAATCAAATAGCTCAGCCCCTTGGAATCAATATTGCTTAAAACAAAACTTGTTGAACAATTGATATGAAACAAGAATTAGAGATATAGAAACAATCACACAAGCAATTATACTGGTTCACTTCACAACAGAAGCTACATCCAGTTTCTTCTAATCAACACTAGATTAGAGTTCCACTATTATAAATCTTGTTCTTACAAGCTTATTACAAGACCTTCCCCTTATCAACCCTAGATAAAGAATAGAAAATTAAAACCCTATTAGAATTCTAAGGAGAAAGAACCAGAGAGCACTACTCTGTTCTTTAATCTAGAGAACCCTTCTCTAGAACCAAGCAAGAAGAACCCACTTACAATAGCAATTACAAAGAAATTCAGAATTCGAATTTACAAACAAAGATTAAGGAGAAATACAACCTGATGATCCAGAGGATGAAATGCAATGCATATGAGTTACCAAATGCAGGTTGAATAGCAAAATGAATCAGCACATATTTCCCTTATCTTTGAAAAGTTTCTTGCTCAAGATTCACTCAATAATCCATGAATGATTTGAAAGTAGCAAGAAGAAATAGAGTACAGAAAATCACTTTGAGAGAGATTAGAAAGCTTGTGTGACTCAAAATTTCAAATGGACAAATTTATTTTCGAGTCAAGCCTTCAGCTCTATTTATAACAGAAATTTATAACTAACTGTAATCGATTACATGCGCCAAATAATCGATTAATACGCATATGTAATCGATTAAAATACTTCTGTAATCGATTAACTTGTTTATAAGAATTTCTGGGTTTCAACAATCAACAAAGTAATCGATTATCCCATGCTGTAATCGATTAAACCAGGAAGTACATTTTCACAAAATGAACTGTGTAATCGATTACTGATTTTGGTAATCGATTAAGGCAGCAGGTTAGTATTTCCAAATGAACTATGTAATTGATTACAATAAATGGTAATCGATTAAACCAGCAGATATTAAAAACTTTGTTCAAATATATAATCGATTACAAATGCTGGTATTCGATTAAACCAGGAGGCCTTAAAAAAGATTTCACCTATGTAATCGATTAGGAATTATAGTAATCAATTAATATGTTTAACATAGCAGTTCTAGTTTCAATCAAAGACCAAATAATCGATTAAACTATTTATAAAGATTGTCCAGAATTCACGAAGAACATAATAATCGATTATACCTGTAAGGTAATCGATTAAACTAGTGAAAATAGCATTTTTCCAAAAGCCTTTCAATAAGATTTAAACCTTAACCAATTTATAAAAACATTGTTATTTTTTATGAAAAACCTTTTAAGTTAATGAATGAATGAATTGCTATGTATGTATGGATCAACAAATTGCCTTTCTCTTACATTTGAATCATATCATTAACTTCAAGGCACTCCAAGCATGTTAAAAGCTCAAAATCAGTCTTGAATCACTTCTTCATGTTGCTCACCCTATATCCAACAATTATTGTAAATTTTACTTCAAGGGCATGTTTGTAATTTTTACTTCAAGGGTACTATCGTAATTCTCACATAAAGGGAAAAGGTAATATGGTCATTCTCCTTCAAGCATTTTTGTAATATCTCTTTTTATCTATAATTAACATTTAAATTTTTGGGATGTTATACTAATCCTCGGTGTGTGATCATGAAACCTAGGAACTTGCCTCCGCCGACTTCGAAAGTACATTTTTCAAGGTTGAGACGCATTTCGTATTTACGAATTTCTCTTAAAACCTCCTCTAGGTCCGCCACTTGTTGGTTTATACTTTGAGATTTGACGACATGTCGTCAACATATACCTCGACATTTCGTCTGATCTACTGCTTGAAGACCCAGTCTAAAAGTCGTTGGTATGTGGCGCTTGTGTGTTTTAGGTGGGCATGACCCTATAGCAGAAATTGGCATCTTCAACGATGAATGTCATTTTCTCTTCATCTGGGATATGCATTCTGATTTGGTTATACCCAGAATATGCATCTAGAAAGCTCAGCACTTGGAAATCGAGCATGTCGTTGACTAGCCTGTCGATGCTGGGTAAAGATGCATCTTTGGGACACGCCTTGTTAAGGTTGGTGTAATCAGTGCACATTCGCCATTTTCCGTTGGGTATTCTGACCATAACAATGTTGGTGAGCCAAGGGGAGTACCTGACTTCCCTAATGCAGTTGGCTTTGAGCAGCTTGTTTACCTCCTCTCTAACTACCTTGTGTCGCTCGTCTCCTATTTTCCTCTTCTTTTGTGATATCGACTTTATCTGAGGGCAGATGGCCAACTTATGGCATATGATACTTGGGGAATGTCTAGCATGTCAGATGGCTGGCAAGCGAACAGGTCCATACTTTTGTAGAGGACTGATTGAGTATTTTTAGTTTAATTGATAAGTGGGCTTATTTGACTTCTGTTAGACTTTTATTTCATCACTCTAACTCAGTTTTTGTCTTAGGCAAACAAGTGGGCTTAATTGATAATCATTGCTTATTTTCGGATTTTTTTGCTTACTTGACCTATCTTCCTTGTGCAAAACTCCAAATGGCTTATATGAGTAGTCCCTGAAAAGATAATGAAAAGATTTACAATTTTGTCAGAGATAAGTCGAGGCTAATTCTATCATTTTGATAGTCATTTTAGGCTTGGAAGTCAGAACCCTTGCACTCGAGTTTTGGGCTGTGAATTGGTGTAATTAGTAATTAGTTAGATTAGATGGGCCTAATCATGGCCCATCCTTTTCTACTGACTCAATAACTATATTTTAGTGCAATTAGTTAGTTAAGAGACACACTTTATTTTTTGGGCACAAACAGAATTTGTAGTTTCTTTTAGAAGTTTTCAGAATTCAAACTTTTTCTCTCATTTTCTCTCAATTGTTCTTCATTGTTATTCATTTTTATTCTTCCTTTCATCTCTGTCTTTTAGTATCATACAAATTTTGTGGCTCTTACATTCATGATGATCATGGAAGGCAAAATAATCAATCAATCTAAGGATCCAGTCCAAACAAGGAGAATTTGAGTTTTGGTTTGGTATTCTAATTTCTATGTGAATGTTCATCTTCTTCTTCAATCCTCTTTTCGATTTTCATGATTATAAATATGTTTAGGATTGAAAACGAATTAGGTTATAGATTTATTTCCTAATTTTGAATTTTAATCATAGATTGTTTGGATGATATTTCAATTGATTTAGGAGTTAATTCGATTGAATTGCTTCTAATGATATTGAATGAACCTTCATAATATGATCATTATATGAGAACTATGATAATTTGTATTACTTGGTTTAGTGAATTGGATTGATATTCTTGAATCTGTTTTACAACACCTTTTATCAATTTTGTTAGTTTCTGCATTTTTCTTCAATTCTTGTTTGTGTTTCTACAATTTTTGTTCACTGTCTGCAAACTATTTGATAAGCCCCCTACTGTTTATAAGTGGATTAAGTCAAGAACCAAATTGGGTTGTATCGTTGATTTTTGTCGGGCTCCCTGGTGGAAGGATACGGTGCCACTTTAAGGTTCTCGGCATAGCATTATCGGGCTTGTTTTTGGTTTTCCTTTACAGCCATTATCTCTCTCGTCAAGGTAGGAAACTTCATCTTTAGATGAGGCGTGGAGATTATGGCTTTGAGCTCGTTCTGGGTTTTCCTGTCAATCAAAGCAAAGTAAGAGGTATCTGTATCAACAAATAAATACCTGATCGTGATGCTCTTTGAGAGTTAGCCTTGACAAAAGGTGGTCATGAGGTCTACTTAGCCTCTTGTTTCTACTCTTTTTCTTTCAAAGTCGAGGAGGGGTCCAGAGTGAAGATGGACTGTGTCTGACAAAATTTTAAGCCTCTAGAATCTTTTCCAGTACAAGATGTTCATGGAGCTGTCTTGGTCAATGAGGACCTTGGGCACCATGAAATTGGTGATCATGATGGAGACCACTATGGGATCGTCTTGGTTGACAGGGTTGATGCCCTTGAAATCTTTTTCGGTGAAAGTGATGGGAAAGAGACTTCATGGTGGTGGAACATTGACACAGTTGATGTTGATGTCCCAAATAACATGGAGATGTCACTTTTGGGACTGATTGGAGAGCCCTCCATAGGAAAATCAGCCTGCAATTGTGCTGATTACACCTCAGATTTGTTGGGCAAGCTCGTTTTCTTGTTCTTGTGGAGGTTGATGTAACACCCTGAAATTTTGATAAATTAAAAATAGATGTTTGATGTGATTGTTGTGTTGTTTGATTGTTTGATAATTTTGGATTAGTTAAATGATTGTTGCGTAAATTATTCTCGTTCTATTGCTTGGTGTAGATGTCAAGTTACGGGGAATTTGTTTCAGCTGCGCTGAAATGGAGTTATTTCGAGTTTAACCCAGAACCTATTTTAATACAATCACCACTCTGGATTTATTAGCCATTGGATCTCCTTCAAATTTTAAATGTTCCTAACCCACATATGTAATGTTTAACCATTGGGATTGTCAAAATAGTGTCTTTAGCGTGAGACATTAATTTTTCACTGAACCATAAATTCTAGAATCTGGTCAGCTCCCCCAGGCGAATTTTGCAGGCACTTTTGCTCACTTGGGCGAGTCAAGGCGGTGTTGAATACGTATTTCAGCCTCCAAACCACGAAATTTGGTATTTTTTCTCCTTCAACCAGCGCCCAAGCCTTCCACCACCCTCCTCCACCACCCACAACCACCATCAATCACCACGAGCCGTCATTGCTTGCCATGATACCCCGGCACGGAGAAGAACCACTTAATCAGAGCAGAATCTTCGAAACTCTTCTCGAATTTTCGGTAGAGAACGGAGCTTCCAAATCCTTCTTTCTTGGTTTCCTTGAGCTAGTTTAAGCTTCTCTTAGTGTCTCTTGTGTTTTGGGTACCGATGTTGGGAGTTTTACACTTCCTTTGAAAAACCCTTTGAAAATGAGATGTTATAAAAGTCTCCCTTTTATGAAATTGATGTCATATTTGTGATCCTTGTTGAACCCCGGTCACATTGGTGTGATCAAAATTTCAAAATGATGTCTTTTGGTGTAAACTCCCAAAACACCCTTTTAGCCCCTTTTTGAATTTGAGTGGGTATTTTACCCCAAATGTTAATATTGATCTTACTTTGGAAATCTATATTATATTGTCTTCGATTTGGTATATAGAGCTCTGCGTTTGGACAAAAACACGCGTATTGAAGGATCTCCAAAATAACACTGTGAGGTTTTAACAGAAGAACTCCTAGTTAGGTAAGGGGAGTTTATTATTTTGGCGATAGTTTAGATACCATAGTTGGGGGCCAGAGAGTCTAACTATGAAGATAACGGTCTGTCCCTGTTGTGTGATGGTTTTCAAGAAAAACTACGTTTTTAACTAATGGGATGCGATGTATTTATGATTGATGTGTTTGCTCCTGTGTGTGCTCGTTTTCAAGAAAAACTATTTTTAACTAATGGGATGCTATGAATTGGCTTGTTGATGGATAAAACTGTGAATGATATTATTATTATGATGATTGGATTTTTGGGGAAAGTCTTAATTACAAAGGAGACTTTGCCCAAAATTTTATAATATGTTTTCCTATTTAATTCTTTATTAAATTTTTAAATGGGCATAAGAGTGTATTTTCTATATTGTAGTCCTCCTCTTTAATTTGAAATTTTCCTAAAATACCAGTCTCGTGGTAATGTGGATTGTGGATGAATGAGGTGATATTGATATCATTGATAATGTTGGAATGAGATGTTATTGATGTGTTGGTGATGATTGAATGAGATAATTATAATGTGTTTGATGATGTATAAATGATATAATGATGATGTGGTTTATGATGTTTAAATAAGATGATGATGAAATGGATGTTGATGTTGAAATGAGATAAAATTGATGTTTATGAAGATAATGTTGAAATAAGATGAATTTGATTTATACGATGATGATATCGAGATGAGGTGATGTTTATGTACATTGATACCTATGGGGGTGCATGATTGGTCATCCTTGTGGGGAAGGATTTGTTCCTGGCCATGATCATGCATTGATAATGCCCACGGTTATCGTTGTGTGGTGTGAATGTACATGGATACACATGGGGGTGTATGACGGGTTACCCTTGCGAAGAAGGATTTTTTTCCTAGCCAGGTCATACATTGATGGTGCCCATGGTTGTAGGCTATGTATGTACACGTGGGATGCAATGACCAGTTGGTTACCCTTGCAAGGATGGATTTGTTCCTAGCCACAATCAGTGCATTGGTGAGCCCACATTGGTGTGTTATGTATGTACATAGGGGTGCATGAGAGGTTACCCTTGCGAGGAAGGATTTGTTCGTAGCTGGGTCATGCATTGATGATGCCCATGTTTCATACTTCATTTGTATGTGTGGAAATAGAATTAAGGCACTCGCGTACCTGTGGGTTTCAGTGGGCTGAGAACGCAGGTACTAAGGGGTTATCAGGTTTGGAATTTCCTAGCGACGCTGGCTGATCATCGGGTGGGGGAATGGCTAGTGCACGACAGGGTGGCCCTGATAGGCGATGAATCATTTTTCCTGTGAGTGACTATTTCCAGGAGATGGTACCACATTGCATGCTGATAGATGAGTCAGGTGCATGCATCATTTTGTGCATGATTGTTGAGTTGTGAAATGCATCGGATGATTGGTTTGTTGAATGTGTATTAGACTGATAGAATTTTGGTAATAATTGTGATTATGATTGTTGTTTCCTTTCCAATTATGGTTACCTGATAATTATTGGTTGTACATAATAAACTCACCCTTGCGTTTGTTGTACCGTGTGGTTGGTACCTATAATGATCGCGAACCTTCGTTCGTGTGAGCAGATGAGCAGCCTTAGGTGACTCTGGAGGGATATCCTTTTTGGTTGGAGCTACCAAGCCAACGTGATGACGTTGGGTTTCTTTTTAGGAAAGAGTTGTTAATTTACTCTTTCTTAGTTAGTTCTTTGACTTTTTGTTAGATATGTAATTTCAGTTGTATTACATGTAAAACTAAGGAAAGTTTTAACATATGGATGACATGTACTGATTTAATATATATATATATATATACATATGTGATTAATTATGGAATTGTAATATATGTATGATATTTATATTATCGCGAAAAAAAAATTACCATCATTTTCATAATCAATTTAATGAAGTTTTCATTAAAAGTAAAATCTTGTGAGGTTAGAGTTGATGATACAGTAGCGACGAGGTGGGTCGTTACAGTTGACGTTCATGTCTTTACTGGTAGTGTCTCTGCCTCGCTTTGTCTTCTATGTTGTCCCTTCTCTTGTCGGCATCCTGATTTTGGGTTGATCCTCTTGGTGTCCCCCAGGTCTGGTTCTTGTTGGGTGATTGCTAGGTCTTTTCACAAACCACGATAAATACCCAGCTTGTATGAGTTCTTCGATTTTGTATTTTAGGGCCCAACAGTCTTTTGTGTTGTGACTGCTACTGCGATGGTATTTGCAATATTTTGTCCTATTTGACCCCGGCCTGGGAGGAAGTGGCAGAGGTAGTTGTACGGGTACCTCCGTGGTGAAAGCCACCTCTAGGATAGTGGTGTGATTGGCCATTAGGGATGTGTAGTTTGTCCGACTTGTGCAATTTGTCCAACTTATGTGGGTCGATCTTGGTACCTCCTTTCTTTTCGCGTTTTTTTCTGGCTTGTTGGACCCTTGTTTGTGAACCTCAACATCTCCTCCATCTAGATGTAACCTTTGGCTCGTTTGTATAACTCATCCATGCTAAAAGGGTTCTTTTGCATAGGTTGTCCGCAAACTTACCTGGTCGTAGGGTTAATAGCATGGAGTGTAATGCCACCTCTGGGTTGAGGTTTCAGATTTGGATGACTATTTGTCCAAATCAGTCTATGAACCCCCCGAAGGGACTCATCGTCTGCCTATCGCAGACTGGCCAATGCGACAAAAGTTATGCGATGTGATCGACTAGTTACATACTGTGAGCTGAAGCGTTCAACAAGAGTGTCAAAGCTATCAATATACCTTGGGGGGAGCCCCCCCGTACCATGTCAGTGTTGCACCTTTGAAGGATGTTGCGAATACACGACACATGATTGTGTCATCGTTGGTATAGAGGTTTTCTGTGTGAGGAAAGCATCTATAGATGTTTATCTAGGTTGGTGGTTCCATCATACCATTATAGGTTAAGTGATTTCCAACCTAGGGGTAGGTCGACTTCCATGATGCGATCCGCAAAAGGGTGTTGACGAGTTGTTCGCCCTTCTGGAGGTATATATGGGATAAGCTAAGGTCGTCTTGAGTATTGACGGTGTGTTAGGCGTGTGATTCCCCTTGAGTACACTCGTTCGTTTTATGGGCCGAATGCTAATCGCCTTGGGGGCGTCTCACTTGAGCCTCCAGCTGATCGTGGTCAGCCTTCAACTTTCGGAGTTCCACCTTGTGTCGTTGGTCCATCTCCACTATGTAGATCTGGATTTGTTGGAGGGTGTCTGTGTCTGTTATGTTTGTCAAGGGAGGAATGGAACCTTCAAGAGGAGTACCGCATCTGAGGCTAGACAGCGTATTGACCATTAGTGAAATAGCAAGGCCATAGGGTATGTTTTACCGCTGCCCCACGGTGGACTCTAAATGTACTTACCAAAATCTGGAAGTAGCTTACTTTAGGGTGGACATGACCGAGGTAGGCTCCAGATCTCGTATGCCAGACAATGAGTTCGCTTTGTTAAGAGGGCAAGAAGTGAGACCTGTAAAACAAAGGACTCCAACACTAAAGTAAATACATGAGTTAGTGGAGAATGATTAAATGAAAGGGTGACAGAACCTGGTACTTATAAAGTGGAGAGGGAGCCCTGGGTCCTTGTATGTTGAGGCTATTACACTGGTGTAACAACCCTTGCAGATAATTAGTAGCCTGTAGATAATGACTAATAGATAATTGTAAGTTACACATAATTATGTCTTATAGATAATGTGTACCTTATAGATAATATGTTCCTTGTAGATAATTGAGTATCTGTCACTTGATAGAGAGGTTATAATATTGTCATTAATATTTGAAAAATAAGGTGTTAGAGATAACCTGTTGGCCCAATAGTCAGGCTGCTAAGGGTGAGATGTCTGTGCTCCTGTGCTAAGGCTGACACTGAGGGTTGACGTGTGTGCTGGGATGCCATGTCACTTGTCACATGTATTTTTTGGACCCTGAATTGTACAATTTCAAATAGAAAAAATTATATTGTTATGATAGTAATATTGAAATTATAATTATAATTGTTATACAAATAGGAACAAATACAGATAATTAGACACTCAAAATTTTGTATTTGAATAAGAATGTAATTACAATAATTATAAAATAAATATAATTCTTTTGTAAAACACATTCTTAAAGAGAAACAAAAACTTTTAATTTGGAAACATGTGTTAAAGTCAAGACAAGGTGACATGTGCAATCACACGGATATCGTGCTAATACATATAGAATTGAATGAAAGACTACAAAATGTAGACCCGCATGAAAAACCAATCCTCCTTATCATGGACTTGGAAAGAAAACAAAGAGATACAGAGGACTTGCATCTTTTTTGTCTTGTAATGTTCATGACTATAAGAGCATCCACAACATTAGATCGATCTTAAGTTATTTTTTGTGAGTCCCACATTCTCACATCAACTATAAGAATACTACAAAAATTTTACTCCAACAATAATCTCACAAAGAAGAACTTAAATTGGATCCTACATGTTACCCATGTGTTTATAATTTTGTATTAGTATATTTTTGCTTTAAAATAATTATTTATTTGTATTTTTGATAAATGCCATATATACGTCAAAATAGGGTTTTAATGTAGGCATTTATCTAAAGATGTACTGAGAAATCGATGAAAAATTGTCCTAATATGTCTTGATAAGATAAAAAGCTTAGCATCAATGCCATAATTATAAATCTGGAATATTAATTTAATCATATTTCATGTTTTGATAGATTCTGTGGAATGCAAAAGCTTTCGGAAACAAAAAGCAAGCCAAATGGACTAAACAAAGCAAACAGGGGAGGTGCACCAAGCAAATCAGGATCAGAAGCCCAAAAGAGTGGCCCAGGTACAATTAACTCGCTTAAGCTAGTGAATTACACTATAGAAACTCGCTTAAGCGAGTTAAACATAAATGGGCCAAGTTGGGCCAGTTCAGAAACAGCTGGAATGTGCAAGTTGCTGTGCAAGTTGGGCCAAACTCGCCCAAGCGAGTTTTCAAAGGCAAAAACACTCGCCCAAGCGACTTAAGTCGGTCAGAATTGCCCTATAAATAGCCTAGCACCCCTCCATGATTTCTAACTTTTTC
>PYAF01005151.1:89786-106353 GCA_007407185.1 Glycine tomentella | reverse complement strand
TATTATTTCCGTCTTTTGTTAATTTCTATTTCAAATCAACACTTGAATGAATTTCGTCCACTATTGTTGTACATAACTATTAAACCGACAAGTTCTATTTAAATTAATTGAGTAAACCAATTCCCTGTGGAGACGAATCTTATAAATTTTGTAACTTGCAACGATAAATCGGTACGCTTGCCGAGAGTTTTCCTAACAATTTTTACTTTGAAATAATAAATATGCAAAAAAAAGATATTCTTGAAGCATAATTTATTTCTCCAAAAAAAAAATTGAAAAAAAGAAAGATATACATTATATTAATTTTGGGTTCACAATAAATTAAAATTAAGAAAAAATACATAATAATAAATATTTTAAATAAATTTTGATTTACATTTTCCTCATGCCCGAAATGTTTCCAAATGCATTCCACCAAATCTACCTAAAGTTGCCGATGAATTTCTTTTTGATGCACGTATGCTCTCGTTTTTAGATATCTTTCAAAATAAAATGATCACTATTAGATACTGGAAGGGTTGAAATATCATTGTCTAGATGACCATAAAAATGCTCAAAATTACTATCATATATTGTTGTTCATCCTAAATAATCATATTATGCAATATGTGAAAACAATAGGAATACACACAATAACTAAGAGGGGTTGAATTGGTTTAAACTTGATCTTTTTTTAAAATCTTTAGAAAATCAGAGTTAATGGATCTTAATCATAATTAAACCAAGAATGCTTCTAATCAATCAAACCACTCAACTCAAGAAAACAATTGCAAAAACTTAACTTGTTGAGTAATAAAGAATTCACCAAGAACCACAGATCAAGATAGCTAGAAGAGATTAAAAAATAGAGATCAACACAAGAATTTATACCGGTTCACTTCTCAAGAGAAGCTACATCCAGTTCTTCTAATCAATACTAGATTAGAGTTCCGCTATTCATAAATTTCAATTCTTACAAGCTTTACAACAATCACCCTTTATCAAACCAAGATAAAGAATAGAAATCTAAAACATTATTAGAATCCTAGTGATCAAGACATAGAGAACCCTTCTCTATTATTTCCCTCTAGAGAAATCCACTCTAGAAAAGCTTCAAGAATATTTTGTAATAGTTACAAATAACCACAAATTCATAAACAAATTGGCAACAAGAGTTAATGGAGAGAGACAACCTGATGATCCAATGAATATGATTTACCTATCAGAGTTGAAATGAAAAACAAGTTTCAAAACTTTCTATTCAAAAGCTTCTTTATAATCTTGTCCAAGAAATCTTTCAATACACCATGAAGATTTAAAATTGTGGGACAAGAACTTCAGAACTCAGAGTATCCTAAGGCTTATGAAAACTTTGAAAGTTTCATAGTGAAGTGTTGTATCTTTCAGAAAAACTCACAATCTATTTATAACTAACTTCTGTAACTGAATGTAATCGAATAAATCACCAAAGTAATCAATTAATTTTAACTCATGTAATCGATTAAACTTTCATATACTCAATTAAATTGTTCTGAGCACAATCTAGAAAAAAAATTGAACAATGTAATCGATTAAACCAGTCATGCTTAGTTTTGAAACAAGCCCACTCAATCGATGGTAATCGACTAAAGCAGTCATGCATGTTTTGTGTTTTGTGTTGTGTAACCGATTACGATATGTTTGTAATCGATTAAAGTGTTCATCATGGCTTTGTAATCGATTACACAAGCTGGTAGTCGATTAAAGCAGTCATATTTTGTTTTTCCAAAAACTTAACCATGAGAAATCAATTTCATTATGGAAACATGAAAACCTTTATGCTTTAATAAAATCATGTATGCATGTTAATGATTATGTTTATGTAATGCAAGGATCATAAGATTAGCCTCTTAACCATTTAACAAATTACAAATATCTTGGCATGTGAAAAGTTAAAATCTTTCTTCTAAGGCACATGCTTCATCCTTAACTTGATCATCTTCCGGCTCCCCCTATATCCAACAATATGATGCATGCATACATTCTATCCATATGTCAAGCACATGTCGGGTCACATATAATTACAAATCAAGATTGGAGCACTCCAAATCTCGCTCAACATCCTTTCTAACTTATTCTTTTTGTTGGGTAAATAATTTCTTATTATCTTCCAATGGCATCGAGATGGTATTGACAAACATAGCTCACTCAGGATATATTCCATCTGCTAGATAGTACCCCTTAATATATTAGATTACATTCATCGTATATTGCACTGTTAGAGCTTTTCCTTGCAAAATGTCATTAAACAAATCATATCGGTATAAGACGTTAATGCCATTATTTGCACCTGTAACACCAAAAATGTATGTCACACCCATTTGTAGTAGTTGTTAGGTCTTTTCAAGTACGCACCCTAAATATTTGGTCACACCTCTTACAAATCTCTCTAGCATTTTAGTGTAGTAGTTTCACTAATTTGAATGTCAGCATGCAATCCATATGCCAATATAAGAATAGCGATAGTGAATTTGTGCAACGTGAAAGAGACCCATCATGACAGTTACATCATACCATGTTTGCAAGTACTCATGATGATTTCCTACGACATATACAATTCGAAGGAACAAATGTCTTCACATTCAAAATCTTCACCGAAATTGAATGTTTGTGTATATAGGATTTTCAATAAGTAGTCAGCTAATAATAGACGATGACTTTCTTCACAACATCTTTGTCTACTAGAGTTGTTGGCTTCTTAATTTGTCTTTGCCTCTCAATTGTTTTCCTCGTGTATTCTTCTTTACTATCATTCATAATTTCTTCTTGCATGAGTTGCCATTCCAACATATCGTAGTACTTTGAATTGCTTGGATACATTAGATGTTTAGCACAATTTGGTAAGAACAAAATATTGCAAATTGAATGGGATGGAAATTTGCTTGTATGTTCAAAGTATATGGAGTACAAAACTTAATGGCTAGTTTAAAAAATGACTAGTTTGAATGACTAGTAAGAATAATGGATAGATAATTGTGAGTTTGAATAAAAACTAATTTTAATTAAAAAAAACTAATACAATTTAATACCACATAAAATTTCTTGAATTTAAAGCAACTACTACAACATAAAATTAGTAAAGACAACCAACATAAAATTAGTAAAGACAACCATTGGTACAAAATAAAACTAACTGAAGTTATATTCTTCTCTAACCATGTTACATAACATTTCATGATCATTGAGTTGTATCATTGGCATCCCTGATGTGTCCATCAACAAGATCTTCATCTCCTCCAACTTATTTTATTCATTTCTGGCCTTGACCAACTCCTTCCTCATACTTATTTGTTCTTTATGTGTTCTTGCAATGCAATGAATTAAGCATCCTTAGAAAAAGTTTCAACGGCTTTTTCTTTGCTCTTCCTTTTTGCTGTCTTTTTTCGTGATTGCGAAAATTGATGGTATTATTAAGTCATATTCATAACTTATTGGCGTGTCAGGGTTGGAATAAGATGAGTATGCCCCCAAAGAAGAAATCTTCGATCTTTTTGAGGAACGTTCATTAAGTAGCTCTCTCAATCTAGGTCCCTCTTTCAACGTATTACATGCATGCTTATAAATAAATAGCATATCCTTTATTCATAATGTCATCACATAAGCTTCCTTTTTCCCTCATCTTCTGAACAACATTGTGTGACACCTAACAAACTTGGCAAAACAGTATGAATTCTATTTCATTGTCATTTTAGTCATGTGAGCTTACTTTGTTGTAAATATCGTTCCTCACAGTTGTTATTGTAATATTTTTCAAATCTTAACCAAAGTCCTTCTTCTTTTTGGTCCACGCCTACAATTGAATCCTTTGAGACGTTGAACCATGCTCCAATTAGAAGAATATCCTTTTTCACAGGCCATTTGACTCATTTTTTCTTGTTGTTACCCCCTCCTTCATTGAGTGTGATGTTTTCTAGGCCAATTTGGATAGATAATTATGGAAATTGAGTAGATATCGACTCAATTGGTAATTAGAGGTTTTCATTAGTCGGTTTTACACCACAGTACCCATTGTAGGCCTATAAAATGGTGGTGGAAACATCAGAAAAATGGAGAATTTTGAGAATTTTCGGTAGATTGAGGTAGATAATTTTGCATAAAATTGAATGAGGAGTTATTTGTTGGTGGTGGAAATATAGGAAAAAATGGGAAATTTTGAGAATTCTCACTAGCAGAGGAGTAATAATTTTGCATATAATTGAAGAAAGCATTACAATGACTTGAATCCATCTTACAAAAAATATGAATTAGAAAATAAAAATAACAATAAATAAAACAAATGATAAATTCACAGCATGTAAACACAATTTATGGCATTTTATTCCTCACCGATTGCAACGGTGAAAATTCACAGCTTCTGATAAAATGTTTAGTAACAAACATTCAATAGCAAATGATAAATTCTCTAAGAAAGAGTCATTTCACTAATCCCTTACTATTCAAATTATTTTTTTCCTTTTCTAAAAAATAAATCTCAAAGACACGTTGTCACTCTAAAATTATTATCACTATCTCAAAAGGGTAGCGTGATTACGACTGTCAAATCCCTACAAAATAAATAAAACTAAGATAATTCTGTAGCATGGGATTAACCTAGGTCAACTCACAGATACAGTCCAATTTGGTTCTTGAATTAATCCACTTATAAATAGTAGGGGGTTTATCAAACAGTTTGCAGACAATGAACAAAAATTGCAGAAACACCAAAAAATTGAAGAAAAATGCAGAAACTAACAGAATTGATAAAAGATGTTGTAAAACATATTCAAGAATATCAATCCAAATCACCAAACCAAGCAATTCAAATTATCATAGTTCTCATATAATGATCATATTGTGAAGGTTCATTCAATATCATTAAAAGCAGTTCAATCGAATTAACTCCTAAATCAATTGAAATCACAAACCGGATTGAAATATCTTCCAAACAATCTATGATTAAAATTCAAAATTAGGAAATAAATCTATAACCTAATTTGTTTTCAATCCTAAACATATTCGTAATCAAGAAAATCGTAAAAAGGATTGAAGAAGAAGATGAACATTCACAAAAAAATTAGAATACCAAACTAGAACTCAAATTCTCTTTGCTTGGACTAGATCCTTGGATTGATTGATTGTTTAGCCTTCCATGATAATCATCTGTGGAAGAGCCACGAAATTTGTGTGAGAAAAATAGAAGAACGAAGATGAAAGGAAGAAGAAAAATAAAGAACAATGAAGAACAGTTGAGAGAAAAAGAGAGAAAAAATTTTAATTCTGAAAACTTGCACAAGAAGCTAGAAATTCTGTTTTTGTATATGTCTCTCAAATAACTCCTAGCAACACTAATATATAGTTGAACAGAATTAAGGGATGGGCTCTGATTAGGCTCATCTAAACTAACTAATTATGCTAATTACATCAATCAAATACAAACTCGTAGCCCAAAACTCAAGTGCAGAGGTTCTGACTTTCAAGCCTAATTTGACCCTCAGAACGACACAATTGGCCCACACATAACTGTGACAAAATTGTATCTCTTTTCCTTAGCTTTCCAGGGAGTACTCATATGATCCATTTGGAGTTCTGTAGAATCCTCTAAGTCCTGTAAAAGGAAGATAGGTCAAGTAAGCACAAAATCTGGAAAATAAGCAACAATTATTTGCCTAAGACCAAAACTTAGTTAAAGTGAGAAAATAAGACTCCAAAAGAAGTCAAATAAGCTAAGAAGAATAAAAAAATATTATACCAAAAACGCTCAACCATAGCATAATCCCCCACTCTATCAAAGATGCAACCTAAAAAAATAACATAACCCCTCACTCTCTTCACTTTCTTTTGTTCTATATCCCTCAAAACCTCCATGCACAAAACAATATCTGATAGACTCAGGGGGAGCATAATAGGATCCATGAAGCAGATGATCTTAGACAATTATGTTTAGGCTTTTTACATGCCAATTCAATTGAATGGCATTTGTATTTTGTGTATAGGTTTGTCTAAGTTGATGCATCTTATGATTCATTGCATTAATCTCATTCATGATTTTGAAAAGCAAAGTTTCTTAAAAAGCTTTTCTGAAACTTAAGTTTTCATAACTTCATAAAAAGCTAAGTGTTCCATGTTTCAAATTTTGGGAAAAATGTTTTCTCACCATTTTAATCAATTACAACCAAGTGGTAATCGATTAATTGAAAACAGAGCATATTTAATCAAAATAAAGCTCTTGTTGTAATCGATTACAACACTGTGGTAATCGATTACTTGGCCCTTATTTCGATTAGAGCTTCCTGTGATAATTGATTACATGGTGTTTTAATCGATTACATTGCTCATCGTTTTTCCAGAAAGCCTGAAGAACACTTTAATCGATTACTTAAGTGATTTAATCGATTACTGGCAGTTACAACTGTTTTTTCTATAAATAGCTGCTACTTGTCTGCACTTAAAATAACGAATTTCGAAAACCATTTTTTTGAGAGAAAAGTTACTAAGTGCATTTCAGTGTATGATCCATAAATCCTCTATTTCAATAAACATTTTGAAATCTTGTGAGGATTTCCTTTTGGGCACTTGCTAAAGAGAAAGTTTTGGAGAAATTGTTTTGAAGTTTCTATTCAACCTTTGGTTCAAGATTCTTTAATCATCTGCATAAATCTGCATTGGATCATAGGTTGTATCTCTGCTAGTTACTTTGTTGTATTTCGGTAAGAAATTTTGTGTTTGTAACTTGTGTAATAGATTCTTAGAGTTTTTCTAGAATAGTTTTTTCTAGAGATTAAAGAAGGGTTGTTTCTCTAAGTCTTGATCACAGAGGGTCTATAGGTGTTAGATGCATTGTTCTTAGTCTGGGATTGATTAAGAGTGATTATAAAACTTGTAAGAGATTGCATATAGTTTATCTAGCTTTTTGGTTAGGAAACTGGATGTAACTTATCTTGGATTGAGAAGTGAACCAGTATAAATTTTGTGTTGTTTTATTCTTCTCTAATCTTCTCTCTGGGTTATTGATTGTCATTCATGGCTTAAACTCTTTCAAAATCAACAGAAGCAATCTTGTTGTAAATGTATTTCATAAAGATTGGAGGTTGATTGATCAAAGGCATTCTAAGTTTGATTTGTGATACGATCCGTTAAACTGATTTTTAAAAGCAATTTTTAAAGGGGCAAGAAGAACCAATTCACCCCCCCTCTTGGTTTGTGTGCTACTCATATTGTTTTCAATTGGTATCAGAGCAGGTTCTTGTATATTATTCAAGATCACTAATTTATTTTAAAAGAAAATGAATACCACACAAATTACCTTTAAGGAGGGTGTCTCCCTCAACCATCTCCTAATGTTTGAGGGAGAATACTTAAATTTTTAGAAAAATAAAATGCATATTTTCATTAAATCAAATGATCCTGGTGCATGGAATTGAAAAAGGTCCCTTTATAATACCAAAATTATTGATAATGAAAAGGTTCCCAAAGAATGGGATGAATTAACTGACACAGAAAAGAGGGTTGTTGAATATGATGTCAAAGCTAAAAGCATGATAACCTCTTCTTTGTCTTCTGATGAATTTTTTTATTATAGTTAGGTGCAAAAATGCAAAAGAGATGTGAGAGATGTTGAAGATCACACATGAAGGAACTAATGAAGTAAGGAGATCAAGAAAACATGCCTTGATCCATGAATACAAAATGTTCAAAATGAACACAATAGAAAGCATCTCTCAGCTCCAAACCAGATTCACACATATAATCAATCATCTACTAGGTCTTGGTACAACGTTTGATGTAGAGGAACTCAACATCAAGATCTTGAAGTGCTTGACAAGACCCTGGCAACCAAAAGTGACAGCAATCAAATAATCCAAAGATTTGTTAAAAATTTC
Organism: Glycine tomentella; assembly: GCA_007407185.1. Taxonomy (NCBI): domain Eukaryota; kingdom Viridiplantae; phylum Streptophyta; class Magnoliopsida; order Fabales; family Fabaceae; genus Glycine; species Glycine tomentella. Next base: position 98,476 of record PYAF01005151.1, on the reverse strand, counting down.
CATGGCTGCACTCTTTGGTAAGTTGCTTGAATATGAACTAGAAATGTCTCAACTAACAAATGTAGAAGATGAAGATAAGAAACAGAAAGGCATTGCTTTAAAAGCAGCATCTTCAAAAGCTAAGAAAGATGATGATTCAAGTGAAGATGAAGATCATAAAAATCTGAATCTGATTGTCAAAAGATTTGGCAAGTTCCTACAGAAAAACAAAAATAGAAGGTTCCCTAAATTCAACAAAAGAAATGATAACAGTAATAACACCAACAACTTCAACTACTTTGAGTGTGGAAAGCAAGGCCACATCAAGTCTGAATGTCCAATCTTCTTGAAGAAGAAGTTAAAGGATAAGAAAGGAAAGAAAGAAGGAAACCCAAAAGAGCCTACATAGCTTGGGAAGATAATGCATCCACAACCTCTGACTCTTCAGTGAAAATGAATAAGACAATGTTTGTTTAACATCAACCATTGATGATGAAGAGTCAAGTGCAGAATCTGAGGTAAATACTAAAATTGATCAATTAGTTGATGCTTTTAATGAAATTCATGAGGAGGCCAAAAAACTTGTTGTCTCCAATAACAAGCTCAAAGGTAACCTCAAATGGCATATCACTAAGCTAGCTTCAATGCAAACAAAACTTTGCAACTTGAAACAAGAAAATGAAAAACTTGTTTCAAGATACAAAGCAAATGATTGTGTGTGTGCCTCTTCTCTGCAAAAGTAGATGAACACAATGTCTTAAAAAAGGAATTTGATGATTTCAAAAAGAGCCATTATGATAAATACACGACTTTGCCATCAAAAAACTTCTACTTGGTAGATCTCTTGAAAAAGCTCTATCAAGGGAAATGTAGTTTAAACCAAATGTTAATTGTGCAAAGTTTGCTAATGATAAATCTGGATTGGGATACAACTATCAATCAAAACTCTTTCTAAACACCAAGGTTGCAACCCCAAAACGGATGAATCAAAAAGGGTTTTCAAAAACAAAGCATACTAAAATGACTCATTTTGAAAAAGGCTCAAAATCTATAACATGTCGCTACTGCGTGAAGAAAGGTCACACCTCACACAAATGTTATACTAGAAGGTTCTTTGTGCCAAATGGAGAATGCATATGGGTTCCCAAAAAAAGAGTAAAACAACTAACCGCTATGGACCCAACCTTAATTGGATACCTTCCCTTGCAACTTAATTTGATTTTTGCAGGTGTGTCTAAGAGCTAAAACCTAACTATGGTACTTGGATAGTGGATGCTCTAGGCACATGACAGGTGATAAATCCATGCTCACTAATCTAATATTAAAAGAAGGAGGATTTGTCACCTATTGAGACAACAACAAAGGAAAAATCATTGGAGAAGGCAACATTGGTGATAAACTCAAAACTCAAATTAGAAATGTGCTTTATGTTGAAGGACTAAAGCATAATCTTTTTAGCATAAGCCAACTTTGTGACAAAGGATTAAAGAGGAAAAAAGTTTTAAAGATGATGCAGGACCATTGAAAGAAAATGTCACTACCAATGAAACTGATGAGAAGAAAAAGAGTGAAATAAATGAAGAAGTTTACCCTTCAACTCCAACTCAAAGGCCAAAAGACTGGAGAACTACAAGAGATCTCTCCCTAGACAACATTATTGGTGAATTATCTAAGGGAGTATCCACTAGATCATCTCTTAGAAATTTATGTTGTGATATGGTCTTTGTATCTCAAATTGAACCCAAAAATATTAATCAAGCATTACTTGATGAACACTAGATGCTTGCTATGCATGATGAACTAAACTAGTTCAAGAGAAATGAAGTATGGGAACTTGTTCCTAGACCTCCTTCTCATAAGCCAAAAGGCACCAAATGGGTTTTCAGAAACAAAATTCATGAGAGTAGCATCATAGACAGAAATAAGGTCAGATTAGTTGCAAAGGGTTAAAAACCAAGAGGAAGGCATTGACTATGAAGAAACCTATGCCCATGTTGCTATGTTGGAAGCCATAAGGTTGCTGCTTGCATTTGCATGTTTGATGGACTTCAAATTATTTCAAATGGATGTAAAAAGTGTCTTTTTAAATGGTTACATAGAAGAGAAAATTTATGTTAATCAACCTCCTAGTTTTGTAGACTTCAAACATCCAAATCATGTCTTCAAACTTAAGAAAGTCCTATATGGCTTAAAACAAGCACCTAGGTTTAGGTATGAAAGACTGAGCAATTTTCTAATTATTCAATCCTTCACAAGAGGACAAGTTGATAAAACTCTGTTCATCAAGAAATCTACTAGTGATATATTACTTGTTCAAATCTCTATTGATGACATTATCTTTAGTTCTACTAACAACTCCTTGTGCAAGGAATTTTCATCTTTAATGCAAAATGAGTTTGAAATGTCAATGATGGGAGAGCTAACATTCTTCCTTGGACTTCAAGTGAAACAATTGGAAAATGGTACCTTTCTCAATCAAGCCAAATAGTGCAATGAGTTGATTAGAAAATTTGAAATGAATAAAAGCAAGGATGTTGCAACTCCAATGGCAACCATAACCTATCTTAACTCTGATGAAAAAGGTCAAAAGGTAGATGAGTCATGATATAGAGGAATGATTGGATCTCTGTTGTATCTGACTGCAAGTCGTCCAGACATCATATTGAGTGTGTGCCTATGTGAAAGATATCAAGCCAATACAAAAGAGTCACACCTCATAGCAGTCAAAATGATCATTAAATGCCTAAAATCAACTCCAAAAGTTGGTCTACGGTATCCTAAAGGTGTATCTCTAAACTTAATTGGTTATTTAGATTCTGACGTTGCACAAGTGGAACATGCCATCCATTAGGAAGTTCGTTAATCTCATGAAACTATAAAAAAAGTCATGTGTTGTACTATCAACAGTTGAGGTAGAGTATATTGCAGCTGATAGTTGTTGTGCTCAAAGCCTATGGCTCAAGCAACAACTCCAGGACTATTATGTTGAAACGAATCAAATTTCATTGCTATGTGACAACACCAGTGCCATCAACCTCTCCAAGAATCCAATTATGCACTCCAGAACAAAGCACATTGAGATCAGACACCATTTCCTCAGAGACCATATATTAAAGGGTAATTGCTCAATTGAATTCATTGATACAAATAATCAATTGGCTGACATATTCACAAAACCCCTTGCAAAAGATAGATTCTTCCTCCTTAGAAACATGCTAGGCATACTTGATGAATCCAACATTGATTAGCATGTAAATGATGTGTGTTATACCCTAATTCTGTCCAGGTAAAAATAGAAAAAAATAGATAAAAAAAAAAGACAAGAAAAATATATAACAGTTAGTAAAAAAAGAAAAGAAAGAGCAAAAAAAAGAAAAAAGAAAAAAGAGACCTATTAGGTCAAGGAAAAGCCACACAAAGAAAAGAAGCATAAAAGGAAGGAGTTTGTGCATTAATTGCATAGACTGGTGCGGATCTCGAGAAGGAGGAGCAGGCCAACGAAGTTGCACCATTTGGCGGAAGGGGTCTCAAGTAACGTCCATTTTCTCTCTTCCCCTCTTTCTTTTTTTCTTCCTTTTCCCTTTCTTCTTCTCCTCCTTTCTTTTCTGTTTTTCCACCACCGTGCCACCACCACCATGAACCACCACCACCATCGTGCCACCACCACCGTGTGCCACCACCACCGTGTGCCACCACCCCCAACCACCACACATCACCAAGCGAACCACCTCACACGCACCACTTCTTCTATTCAAATTTTTTTTAATCTTCCCCCAAAATACCACCAACAACACAAACCACCATGCCACAACCGCCACGAGCCACAACCATTAACCACCAACCACCACACACCACCAAATGAACCACCTCACGTGCACCACCTAATAAAACCTCCACGGAAGCTTTCTTCCCTTTTTTTGCAAAGCTGATGTGGCTGCTGTGCCCAATAGCAAAAACGCGGGTTAGGTCGGGTCGCCCTAACCCGGTTCCAACCCTAACCCTAAAAAAAACTTAATCTTGCTTTTTGCACCCTCCACATTAAATAAGTACACCCCCAAATGCCCAATGCTATTTACGCCTTCGTTTTTTATAACTGCACTAATTGTCTTTTGGTTACCATATTCTGAAACCAATAAATCAATGCTATTTCAATACCCATTTTTGAAATTGACCCCCTTAGCAGTTGGGCCTAGCCCACTTTGATACAATCCACATAATGTTGTTTGTACCTTTCTTTTCATAACTGGACACCCCTGTATAGTTGGGCCTAGCCCACTTTGAAAGAAAATAGATATTACTTTTAGCACCCATATTTTCATAACTGCACACCCCTTTTAGGTTGGGCCTAGCCCATTTTGAAACAATGTACATAATGTTGTTTACGCCCCCAAATTCATAAATGCACCCCTCATCTCCTTTTTCTCAAGAAAATATACATATTACTCGAAATTGCTTCAAGGTGCAATGCCTTAAGCAATTCTCCCCGCTTTTTCTTTAAACTCAACGTCGTTTCAAGGTCCAATGCCTTAACAACTCTTTTTCACACAATTGAAACAAATCTTTCAAAAAAAGATAAAGTCAACTTAACACACAAGTTGTTTTCAAAAAAAGAACTACGTAAGTTTGATTTCCTCATTGCACTTGGGGATACGTAGGAGCGAGGGCAAACCCTTCTCGACCTTAGAAACCAAAAAAATAATAGTATAAAATCGTCTCTTTTCTAAAAAATAAAAATTTGATTTCTTTTTTTGAATAAACAAAAATAAAACAAACATAAAAGTCATGTTCTTAAGAGAAACAAATAATTAAAAAGTCACTTTATTTTTAGCACACTCGATTAAAGGTTGTCATCTTCATGAAGGACGCGTGGGGTGCTAACACCTTCCCCATGCGTAAATGACTCCTGAACTTTTTTTTTCTCTAAAATCGTAGACCATGCTTTATCTATTTTGGTTTTTTCGACGTTTTCCTTAAATAAACGTTGGTGGCGACTCCTTCTAGTTTTCCCATTTTTGGGAATATTCTTTTTCTTTTTCATCATTGTCCCATCGTGGCCGAATAGGATGCGACAGATGGCGACTCCACTGGGGACTGGTTAGAGAGTTAAGCCGTTTGATCGAATGCGCAATTTTATTGTGACTTTTTCGTTATTTATTTTTTTCCTTTTTTTCTTTTCTTTTCGTTGTGCTTTTGTTTGTTAGCGTTTCACTCTGCTACCGTTCTTTTTGTGGTTTGGCTTCGATCTTGTTTTTATTATTTCCCTCGCTCATGCTTGTATATATATCCTTTGCTATGTTGTTACGCCTTTGTGGTTAGAAATAAATTCCGTCATTGAATTCTAGGGTAGAAAACATGTGTTATACTTGTTGTATCTGCTTGGGAATTTTCTAATTATTTTGCAGGTGGGGTTGGGTAATTATTAGATTGCTCCTTTCACACACGACACTTATACTTTTTGCACACACTTTGAGATATTGGGCCCTATACCCGGGTCTGTATGAGCCATAGGGAGTGGAGGTCGATTTGTGGTCATGCTGGGGCTCCTTTCATCATTTGTTGTATTCATGCATTGCATAAGTCATTGCATTTTCATCCCGGCAAGCCCGATCTTTATGAAGCTAGTCTCTATTCGAGATGGCATCTCGGCAAGTCGGTCTTCATGCAACTAGTCTCTATCCAGGATGACACCCCGGTCTTCATGCAGCTAGTCTCTATCCGGGATGGCATCCCGGTGCAGCCCGGTCTTGCATTAATCTCATAAATACATCTATCATGCATAGCATAAGTATGCCCTGCTCATTCAACATATTTTCTCTATGATAGGTTGTTGAAGTATTGACGATCAAAATTTCAATTCCTTGGAACATGGGGTCGAATCAAGCACAGACTTTTAAGAAAATGTTTTATCAAGTCAAGGTAAAAAGTCTGGAAGTAGCCAGCTTGCGAAAGTTGGGGCAATGGATGGATAAGGTTTTCATAGCCTCTTTGACTGCTGTCAACATATGATTGAGCTAATGAATTACATAATTGGGAATTGTTGATGTGCCCATGTTTTATTTCCAAATGAACTTTGACTCTGATAAGATATAATGAACAATTTTGTTTTCATGAAAATTAGAGTTTATTCGACCCTATGTTCTATTGAGCGTTCAGTGTAAAAATTCGCAATACTTCAACAAGTTATCATTTGCATGCATTCATGTTTATTTGGTTTGCTGCATTATTATGCATCGATCATTACATTCTTTCCTTGAAGTCAGAAAAAAGTAACCATTGTGCTAAGAAAGAAAGACTGTGTTTTACAACACCCATACCAGACTGAAAACAATAGGAATACCCATAATAACCAAGAGGAGGGTGAATTGGTTTAAACTTGGTCTTTTAAAATTATTTATAAAATCAGAGTCAAAAGATCTTAATCACTTTCAAACCAAGAATGCTTTCAATCAATCAAATTACTTAGCATAAGAAATCAATAGCTAAAAACAGAACTTGTTGAGTAACGATAATAACACCAAGAACAAATGAACAAGATTACTTGAAGAGATAGAGATAAAGAAAATCAACACAAGCAATTTATACTGGTTCACTTCTCAAGAGAAGCTACATCCAGTTTCTTCTAATCAACACTAGATTAGAGTTCCACTATTATAAAATTTTATTCTTATAAGCTTTACAACGATACTTCTTTATCAACCCTAGATAAAGAATAGAAATCTAAAACCCTATTAGACTTCTAACGATCAAGAACAAGAGAACACTACTTTGTTCTTCCCTAAAGAACACTACTCTAGAACAAGCTTCAAAGAACCCTTTACAATAGCATCAAATAACAGAAATTACAAAAACAAAATTACACTCAAAGATTATGGAGAGAAACAACCTGGTGATCCAGTGAATATGAATGCATATGAGTTACTAATCAAGGTTGAATGCAGAAACAGATTTTCAGAACATGCTCTCCATTACTCTTTTGAACTCTCTTGCCCAAGAAATCATTCAATACCCATGAGGATTAAAGAGTGGGACAAGAAGTAAGTAAACCCAGAAAATCACTTTAGAACTTTGTGAAGGCTCATGTGTATTCAGAAATTTCGAAGTATTCAAGTTAAGTTTCAAGTCAAGCCTTCCTTCTATTTATAACAGATTTTTATAACAACCTGTAATCGATTACACGCACCCAATAATCGATTAAAACGAGCCATGTAATCTATTAAATTGCCACTTAATTGATTAAAGTGTTCAAGGCTAAATTCTGGGTTTCACAATGAACAAGATAATTGATTAAACGGAGCTGTAATCGATTAAAGCAGTGAAGTTTTAATAACTAAGCCTCTTGTGTAATCGATTACAATATTTGGTAATCGATTAAGGCAGTGAAGCAAGCTTTATCAAATAACCTACGTAATCGATTACAATGTTTGGTAATCGATTAAATTAGTGAAACCATGATTTTCAAGATAGCTTGTGTAATCGATTACTGTAACTGGTAATCGATTAAAGCAGCAATGTATTACTTTTGATTTTCACTATGTAATCGATTACAAGAAATGCGTAATCGACTAATATATTCATTAAAATTTTTCCAATTTTAAACATGAACCAAATAATCGATTAATCCATGATGTAATCGATTAAACTGTTCATCAAAGTTTTTCCAATTTTAAACATAAACTAAATAATCGATTAATCTTCTGGATAATCGATTAAAACAGTGAAATTACATTTTTCCAAAAATATTACCCATTTAGTTCTTTTCGAAATAGCTTTGATTCTTTGATGAAAACACTTAAGCATGTAAATAATTATATGCATGCAAATGCAAGGATCAACATATTTGCTTCTCATACACTTCAATTTGGATTTCAATCTTCAAGGCATGTGAAAAGCTGAAAACATTCTTCTAAGTCAAAAGCTTCATTCTTCTTGTTGCTCCCCCTATATCCAACACAGACATGTACCAAGACTAAGATAATGAGCGACATAGAAGAAGTGCAGGAGCTGATGAAGGCCGATATGGAGGCTATGAAGAAGCAAATGACAACGATGATGAAAACAATGATGAGCATGAGGAAAATGATGGAGGACAATGCTGCCACTGTTGTTCCTGCTAGTACTGTTGCGATAAGGGACCCTATTCACCAGCCCAGTTCTAATCAAGAGAGTTGTCCAGTCTCAAGTGTAGTATGTCAAGGAAGTGAGGCAACGACAAATGCATATGGGTCTTATTATTTCCCAGTCCAAAGCAAGACTCCTTTTGCACCATACTGTTTTCCTCATAATTATACACCACCTTTTGCTGTATACGCTCCTGATGAGAATATCAATAATTCTGCACCTGTACTCATTGAGAACCAACGACCCCAACCCTAACCCGATCATACTCATGCCCATGTTCCTCTAGACATGGAGGAAACGCATGCAGCACCCCAAGATCACATTCAGACCGATTTTGGGGTTTATCCAAAATATGCTAGTGAAGGGATTGCATTTTCTGGTGTCCCCGTGCCAAATGTAACGACCTAAAATTTTATACTGATTTTTATAAATTTTATTATTACTTTTATTAGAGTTAAATTTTTAAGAAGCGTATATTAGTAAATATTCTAAAATGTAAAACTTACAAAAGATTTGAGACTAATATATTATACATAATCACAATTCTCGTTACAAAAGTCAATATTATACAGATACAATATTTTCCATACTCC
>PYAF01005151.1:75999-89686 GCA_007407185.1 Glycine tomentella | reverse complement strand
TGTAACGACCTAAAATTTTATACTGATTTTTATAAATTTTATTATTACTTTTATTAGAGTTAAATTTTTAAGAAGCGTATATTAGTAAATATTCTAAAATGTAAAACTTACAAAAGATTTGAGACTAATATATTATACATAATCACAATTCTCGTTACAAAAGTCAATATTATACAGATACAATATTTTCCATACTCCAACCTAATTTATATCTTCCTTCATACATCACCACTAATCCAGAGCATCAAGGAAACTGACTATTGTTGCCATCTAAAAAAAATGAAACAAATCTAGTGAGAAATAAAAATTTCTCAATAAGCAAAGCTAAACCACCAAACACGTTAGTACGTTAGTAAATCATCAATATATTCAAACAAAATCCATAAAATTATGCAACTATATGAATGCATGAAATGAACTATCCCAGGGTGCAAATGGCCTCTACATATCGTACTGTATGTAGCTACACCTCGTACTGGATGTAGACGTTGCGATCGTCTTACGCAAACATGCATGAATTTTGCCATGTATCTGCACCTGGGTACTACATATGGTACTGTATGTAGTATCAGATTTTGTTTCACAAAATCTCGTACTGGACTTGGAAACATGAATCAACCTATCATCATATTAATATCATTTCATAATAAAATCCATAAGCAAAATACATATCCCTTATGGAAAATATTTTCATCATACCATCATACGTACCATAAGTATGGTTAAACCACCATACCTTAATCAATTAAGATCATTACCAACTTAGGCATAACCAGAGAATATCCTCAACTACAGAAAAATTATGTTAGAAATCTAACTAATAATCCACAATATATCTTTCAAATAATTTCTAATCTCTTTAAATTTTCACAATAAAAGATTTGATCCTAGTATGCATCTTTATTCTCTTTTCACCTACCACCTCAATACTTAATCCTTAGAATTGAATCATTCTAGTATTTGAACCATTTATCTACATACCATTCATCCTCTACTTCTAAAAATTAATTCAAAACATTTCCATAAAAATATAAACAAACAGCCATAATATCATCAAAATCACCTTCAAAAGATCATCAAATGGGCTTCTATACATCACTAATATTTATGCTTATAAATCATCACCTATCATATGGCTTAAATCAACATATTCTCATCAAAGAATATCCTTGAAACAACATGAAATTCAAGCCTAAATGGTAACCATAAATCTACCTAATAAAGCATATGAATTAATCCAAACCATTGATTAACTAGAGATTTAAGCTTAGCCTACCTCAAGTGAGTTTGAGTCTTGAAAATGGAATGGAATAATGGCTTTCTTCCGTAGGAAATCCTCTAAGAATTTGAAGTCTTGATATCTTTCTATTAAGCTTTGTCAAAACTCTTCCTAAGATTGCTAGTTTCACACGTTATTTCTTCAAGGTGGTGGAGTCTTTTCTTACTTGTTTTAAGCTTTAAAAGGGAAGGATGAAAGTGAAATGAAGGTGATATGAGGGAGAGAGAGTCTTCACGTGAATTGGGTAGGGGTGTCTTGAAAATGGCTTACACTTAAGGCCCATCCCCCCTCTTTTATATAGTGTTTAGAAAATGATATAATATTCAATGACGTTTTTGCCCTTCCTAACTTAATTACCTTCATTTAGTTCTATCCTAACTTAATTACTTCTTGTTCTTTTAGATTCTAACTAGGTTCATGATGACTTCCTTACTTTATAAGAAAAAATCTTCTAAGTTCATCATGTGCCATACAAGTGTCCTTCCACTTGTATTCATCCTATGGCTTGTCTTTCCAAGTGGCTATTCAAGAAACTTCTCCTCCCTTCTACACTATGTTTCACGTGATTCATCAAGATAAAGGGGAGGAAGACAAATTTTTCTTCTTTTCATGCTACATGTGTCATTTTTGATGATGAAGAAAAACCTAGTTTCAAATATGGCTTCACACATGGTATTTTCTAGTAGGAAGTCAAGTTTGATTTGAACTCTTCTACCTAAAAGTAATATTGAATAATAGAACTCAAGAGATTCATAGAAATTGATCTCTATGACAATTTAAATTAATCACAAGCAGTCTATACAAAGTGCTATATATAAACCTTATATACAAGACTGCTCTTTATCTTAATTCTGATTGGTTCATATCACTTCTGACCATCAAAATTACTAAACTATTTTATTAAATAGGTCTATACATCCTATAATTAAGAGAAAATTCCATAGATTCTATTTATCATTTTTCCATATTTTTCTGATGTTTGATTTCTCTTGAATAAAGTCTCAAAATTGTTATCTTATAAAATTTATAGAAATTCTATTCTAGAGTTTTTTGTCACAAAATATTTTGATACTCTGTTAGCCAAGAGTACTCTATAATTTCATCAAGTTTCCACAAAATGTCTAAAGATATTTGGGCATTTCTGGCCTAAGAGCATTTTGGTAATTTTGTCATTCATCTTAGGGGTATTATTGTCATTTCCAAAATATCCAAGGGTATTTTTGTAATTTTACCTTAAGGGTATTCTTGTAATTTCTACTTCAAGGAAAGAGTGATATAGTCATTTTTCTTTAAACATCTTTGTATCCAAGTATCATCACATTTCCACAAATTTATTTATAACTGTGAATACCATTTTGAGGATGTTACACCAAATGCTCCGAGGGGCCCTCAGTTTCGACCACCATCATAACCCTTAGATTTTGTAATGGGATGAGGGTCTTCTGCTGTAGCCAAGAAGGAAAATTTTGATCATATAGAGGAGAGGTTGAGGGCCATTGAAGGAGGAGAAAATTATGGCTTTGTTGACATGTCAGAATTGTGCTTAGTACCTGATGTGGTCATTCCTCCGAAGTTCAAGGTACCAGACTTTGCTAAATACAATGGGACCACTTGCCTGAAGAAGCACCTGAAAATGTACTGTAGGAAGATGGGGGCATATGCGAAGCATGAAAAGCTACTAATGCATTTCTTTCAGGAAAGTTTGACTAGGGCAGCTGTTATTTGGTATACTAACCTGAAACCCTCTCGGGTCCACTCATGGAAGGTACTAATGGATGCCTTCATTAGGTAATATCAATACAATTCTTACATGGCTCCAAATAGAATGCAACTACAAAACATGTGCGAGAGATAATGAATCATTCAAAGAATACGCTCAAAGGTGGAGAGACCTGACAGCTCAAGTAGTACCTCCATGTCGAAGAGAAAGACGATAACCATGATAAGGGACACATTGCCAGTGTTCTATTACGAGAAGATGGTAAGTTACATGCCTTCAAGTTTTGCAGATCTAGTGTTTGCTGGTGAGAGAATTGAAGTTGGTTGGAGGAAAGGAAAATTTAATCATGTTGCTTCTGCGAACGTTAGTAATAGATAACTCGGGATGAGTGGAGAGAGGAAGAATGAGTGAGAAGCTCATGCTCTAAGTGTTGTTCCCATATGGCCAAACTTTCCACAAGCCCTTTATAATCCCCTATACCAATATCCTTCCCAACAATATCACTACTCAGCCAATATCAGCCCTACCCACTATCCACCACCTTATCAACCAAGAACGCCCAATCAACCACAAAGGCCGCCCCTAAACCGACCACAAAATCCACCTATTGCACTACCAAAACCTAATGCCAACCAAAACACCAACCAGGGAAGGAATTTTCTAGAGAGGAAGCATGTAGAATTCACCCCATTCCCGATATCAAATGTTGACTTACTCCCATATCTGCTCAACAATGCAATGGTGGCAATAAATCCAGCAAAGATTCATCAACCTCCATTCCCTCAAGGATACAACCTGAATGTGGCATGTGATTATCATGGTGGAGTCTTGGGGCATTCCACTGAGCACTATATGTCTCTGAAACATAAGGTGCAAAATTTGATTGATGCAGGTTGGCTGAAATTTCATGAAGATAATCTCAATATGCAAGCTAACCCACTCATAAACCATGTGAGTTCTTCTGTGAGTTCTATAGAGGATCAAAAGACATAGGAATTGAAGAGAGGAAGGACCTTTTATGGTGAAGAAAACTTTCTTAGGTAGAGCACTGATACTCATAAACATGGATGGTGAAGAGTTACCTTCGCCTGTTAATTCTAATGTAATCAAGCGATACTATATGTGATGTTGGGGGCAATTTGAAGGTTTTCTTTTGGACGTTTCCAGGGACTTATTAAGATTTTCATGTTTATGCTATTATTGTAAACAACAATTGCAACATTAATAGTATGGATGAATTTGATGCCATCATCTCTCATTTTCCTCACAATTATATCTTTGCATATTTATTCAACTTTCACTAGAATATGAATATATGCCACTGGTTGTTTGCTCATGTGACTTGCGCTCCAAAATGGATCTCCAAGTCTGCCTAATCAGAAATTTTCGCGTTCTACATGATTGGTGGGGGTGCCGTAAGCAATGAGTAAAATTGAATAAACATTTGATTGACTGTGTTTCAAATCAGATAATAAACACAGACATGTATGCGACCTCCTCTTGTCTTTCTTAAAAGTTTTATGAATAGTAAGAGTCATTTGGCTTAATCTATCAATTGAAAATCTTTAAAATATTTCTCACCGTTGAAAATTCTCTTTCGAGAACCTGCACAGTTTCTTTCATATCTTTTTTTCATTCATTTTTTCTTTTCTTTCATTTCTTCTTGCACAAAGGCATGATGGACGACAACAGCAAATACCTCCAAACCCTACACTGGGGCAATCATGGACACCATGCACGGGCTCCAAGCGAACCTAGGGTAGATAAGAAGTTCATACCCAATAGGTTGAAAACCGGAAAGGGCGGCCTAGGCAAAAGTTAAGGTATCTATTAAAAAAAATTAAAGAGGCAAAATGAAAAGGAAAAAAAAAAGGAAAAAGAAAAAAACCTCAAGCGTTTGTTTATCAGAGGTTTTATCCCAAAATCCAAACTGTAAAAGTCTCTAGTCAAGCTTTGAAATGAAACATGGCCATGTTTTTTCATCCCATACACCAATTCATCCTTTTCTACCTACTCTGAGCCAAAGTATAGTTGTTATTGAAAAAAAAAAACCCAGAGTAGGAACCACCACCAAATTGGTAGGAAGAGCAAAATCAAGCAACATATGCATGAAGTTTATTAAGCTCAGGGTTGGGCCGTAAATGAGGTTAAACAAAGCAAATCCGCCAAAGGCGAGCAAAGCAAAAAGAGAAAAAAAGTTCTCTAAATTTAACAAGGAAGGCACAAAAGTCCAATGATGGTCAATGTATAAGGCAAATGGAGTAAAGCCCAACCCAAAAAGCTTAAATGAATAAAAGTACAAGCAAAGCTCTCAAGGTTCTTACTCTATGTAACCCTTAAACACTTTTGAGCCTCTGACCTTTCTTTCATAGCCCTCTTAACCCCTGGCCGCATTACAAGCCCAATAAAGCCCCTATAGATCAAGGAAAGACTAATTTTACTTTTCATTTTGGATTCTGGAATGGAACATGCACACGCTTATGATTGTTAGGAAAAAAATTAGTAAACCCTAAGGTTCGTACTTGAACATTTAAGAAGAAAACTCACAACAAGGAGCTCATGGAAGATGCCCGTACGCAATAGTGGGGTTCATTCAACATCAGTCACTCACGCAGAGTCCTGAGGGTTCCTTTCGAATCCAAGGACAGTCTTTGTTGCTTAAATTCTTTCGGGATCAGCCTATATCATCAACCTTCAATGGGATTGATGGACTCATGGCATCCCTCTATGATCATAAATCAAGAAAGTTTCACTTGGTCATATACCAAGGTGTAAATATCCATTGCCATCTTTCAATGGTTCACGCAGTCAATCCTGAAGCCTTATATTTCCTTACTGTGCAGAGAAATCAAAGTTTAAAAAGGGGGACAAACTCTGGAATCAATATTTCAGTTGATTGATTGAACGTCAAATGGCTCAACTGCCATCTTCCAAAATTGCCAAGCAATTGGACCAAATAAAACATACACTCTGAGGGATTCTCTAAAGAGATCAACACGAGTCAAGATGAGATTGTATGAATCATCACATCTTTTAGAAAGAAACAATCAATCTATGTTAAAAAGAAAGAAAGAAAAAGAAAAAAATAAGGAGAGAGAAAGAACGTTATGAGCATTGCACAATTTAAGTCTCATCTCATGCTAGAATGTTGAAGTTCGACATATCTCATTTTCATGACTCACAAACAGTCACATTACATTTCTGGGTACAAAGCCCACACTCACTACATTTCAGGGCAAAGCTCGCATTTTCTTTTCATAAATCAATATGCATTCCAAAACTCATATGCATCATATCAGACTTTAAGATCCAGTTGGGAATAAGTGACCCTTTCAGATAGTCAACCTCTCGCTTTCTTACAGGTTTGAGCCTTTGGGTACCACTACTTGTTGGCAATTTTCATAGGACTCAACATCCTCAGTCTTTTACAATTCATAGGACTCAATGTCCTCAGTCTTTTACATTTCATAGGACTCAACATCCTTAGCCTTTTACATCTCATAGGACTCAAAGTCCTCAGTCTTTTACATTTCATAGGACTCAATGTCCTCAGTCTTTTACATTTCATAGGACTCAACGTCCTTAGCCTTTTACATTTCATAGGACTCGATGTCCTCAATCTTTTACTTTTCATAGGACTCAATGTCCTCAGTCTTTTACATTTCATAGGACTCAATGTCCGCAGCTTTTTACATTTCATAGGACTTCTCAATTTTTTACATTTCATAGGACTCAATGTCCTCAGTCTTTTACATTTCATAGGACTCAATGTCCTCTGTATTTTGTTTCATGAGATTCATTTCCATGACTAGTCACGTTGAACTCAAAGTTCTTCATTTTGTTGATACACAGATCTTGTTTCTTCATTCTCGTGGTGTGATCTTTTAAACAATCGCCCAAACAGAATTAGTGTCTTTGTCGTTATTTATCTTTTATTTTCAATAAATCAATTGGCTGATATATTCACAAAATCCCTTGCAAGAGATAGATTCTTCCTCCTTAGAAACATGTTAGGCATACTTGATGAATCCAACATTGATTAGCATGTAAATGATGTGTTTGATACCCTGAAACATAATTCACAAGTACTCTATGCATCATACATTGCAAAATTCGTTTTCTGATAAAAATCAATGTGCAATTTGCATAATTCCCTGTGATAATCAATTACCACAGATCGTAATTGATTACCAAAGGCCAAAATTGGGCCTTACTCACTGCCTTAATCAATTAGATACACGAATTAATCGATTACAGTGTAAAAATTCATTGATGTAATCGATTACACCAACAAATTAATTGATTACACAAGGTTTAGAGAAATCTTTATGCTCCGAAATAATCGATTACAAGGGGCTTGTAATCGATTACAACTACGGATTCTGCAAAATCTGCACAACTTTTATTACAGAATCAAGAGTCTTATCTTTTCAGATTCAGGTTCATTGAACCTATCCCACATTGGGCTCCATGTTTACAACAATTATGATTTGAAACATCAATGTTTAACCTAATTTGGCTCTATAAATTCACTCTCCAAGAGCTTACTCTCCTCACTCCAAAATCAATCCTCCCCCTTAAGCAAAACTCTATTTTCTTGCTTTGTCTCTTATTCTTCTTCTCTACCAAAACTATATCCCTTCCTATTTCGAAAATCTTACTTTTCATCATGTCTCAACCATCCTCCTTAAAGAAGCAAAGGACAAAAAAACTAAAGTCAAGCAAAAGCTCTAAGGCTGCTGAGAATAGGTTAGACACTTGGTTCTCTACAGATGCTGATTTCATGCCACCAATCTTTTTCTGCCGCCAAAGTATTTGGAGCTTGACTGGTTCATCAATGAGGGATTCAACTTCCCTAGGATGTTGGAGGCACAAGGACTCACCAAGTTACTAGAGATGAAGGGTACCTATTACCCTGAGTTGGTGAAAGTCTTATACACTTGTGCCAAAGCTAGTATGGATGGCATTCTCCGCTCCAAGGTAAATTGAGTGGCCATAGTGATTGATGACATTGTATGGAATGAAGTGGCTGGTATTTCTTTCAGAGGAGTCTGAAAATTTGAATAAGAAATTGGTGGATACTCAAAGATGGAGACTTATAGAGGTATGTTGCAAAACCCTAATGCTCATGTTGGAAACAAATTAGGGGTAGGCCACATGACAGTTGAGGATAGGCGTCTTCACTATATCATCACTTACATTCTAACACCAAGATCAACCAATCATGCCCAGATCATTGATGATGATGTCCAGTTGGTGTATGGAATGAAGACAAGGACTCAAATCAATTGGGTTCTGATTATTGAAGAACTAATAATGAAGGCTAAGAGGTCGTTGAGCTATCAGTACCCTTATGTTGTCATGATCTCAAGGTTCATTGATTACTTTGAGATTGATGTGACCAATGAAATTGTGGATAACACCACCTCTATAACCAACCAAATCTCCAAGAAGCATCTCACCAAGCTAGGAATGATGAACACCCCTGATAGGTGGACCATGGTTGGAGCTCAAGCTCCTACAGGAGTTGCTAATGAGGATCAAGAAGTTGATGAGGAAGATGATGTTGAAGTTGTACCTGTTGAGCAGCAGTGGAGTCCTTTTGAGTCTCTTATGATTCAAAAGATGGATGCTATGCTTGCTTTACATCATGAACATGCAGCTGATGTTGATTCCTCCCTTGAAGATATAACTACTAGACTAGGCAACATAGAGACTAGGATGAGTCTCAATGGATAGCTTAGCTTAGTGGTTGTCTTTTTCAATTTCTGGTTATGGTGTTTTTGATTTCTATTAACCTGCTATGTCCTTTATCATTTAATAAATTAAATTGTTTTTGTTTGGTTTATCTGATCTTCCTTTGCTTATTTCCCATTTAAGGCTATATTTTGCCTTTGATAAGCCAAAAGGGGAGAAAAATAAACAGGGAAGGGAGAAAAATAAAATATTAAATTGAACATTAACTCTAACACAATTGTTCAAATTGAATTGATATGTAATTACAAAGAAAGGGTGAGCAGTAACATTAGTGCAATAACAATGCTTATGTTATGTATATTTCATTCTTCCTTTTCCCCTTACCTATTTAAAAAGCTTTATGCAAAGGATACTTGACACTTGATCTTGGCATGCAAGCTAACTTTCTTTCAGGTATCAAAGAATAGTTCCTGGAAACACTGTTCTGAAGAACAAAGCATCAAAATGTTTAATTGAAGTTTGGCATGATCAAAGTCAAAAAGGGGGAGATTGTTAGACTCAGGGGGAGCATAAGAAGACCCATAAAGTTGATGATACTAGACAATTATGTTTAGTCTTTTTACAAGTCAATTCAATTGAATGGCATTTGTAATTTATGTATGGGTTTGTCTAAGTTGATGCATCCAATGATCCATTGCATTAATTTCATTCATGATTTTGAAAAGCAAAGTTTCTTAAAAAGCTTTTCTGAAACTTAAGTTTTCATAACTTCGTAAAAAGCTAAGTGTTCCATGTTTCAAGTTTTGGGAAAAACGTTTTCTCATTGGTTTAATCGATTAATTGAAAATAGAGCACATTTAATAAAAATGAAGCTCATGTTGTAATCGATTACAACACTGTGGTAATCGATTACCTGGCCCCTATTTTGATTAGAGCTTCTTGTGATAATCGATTACATTGCTCATCAATTTTTCTAGAAAGCCTGAAGAACACTTTAATCGATTACTTAAGTGATTTAATCGATTACTAGCAGTTACAACTGTTTTTTCTATAAATAGTTGTTGCTTGTCTACACTTAAAATAACAAATTTTGAAACCCATTTTTTTATAAAGAAAAGTTACTAAGTGCCTTTCAGTGTATGACCCACAAATCCTCTGTTTCAACAAACATTTTGAAATCTTGTGAGGATTTCCTTTTGGGAACTTGCTAAAGAGAAAGTTTTGTAGAAATTGTTTTGAAGTTTCTATTCAACTTTTGGTTCAAGATTCTTTAATCATCTGCATAAATCTGCATTGGATCCCAAGTTGTATCTCTCCTTGTTACTTTATTGTATTTCATTAAGAAATTCCGTGTTTGTAACTTGTGTAATAGATTCTTAGAGTTTTTCTATAGTAGCTTTTTCTCTAGAGGGAGATTAGAGAAGGGTTGTTTCTCTAAGTCTTGATCACAGAGGATCTATAAATGCTAGATGCCTTGTTCTTAGGCATTGTAAAACTTGTAAGAACATATTGCATATAGTTAGATCCTAGCTTGTTGGTTAGGAAACTAGATGTAGCTTCTCTTGTATTGAGAAGTGAACCAGTATAAATTCTGTGTTGTTTTCTTCTTCTCTAATCTTCTCTCTAGGTTATTGATTGTCATTCATGAGTTAAACTCTTTCATAATCAACAAAAGCAATCTTGTTGTAATGTATTTCATAAAGATTGGAGGTTGATTGATCTAAGGCATTCTAAGTTTGATTTGTGATACGATTCATTAAACTCTGATTTTTAAAAGCAATTTTTAAAGGGGCAAGAAGAACCAATTCGCCCCTCCCCCCCTTTGGTTTGTGTGCTTCTCATATTTTTTTCAATATCTTCCCCAACCTTTGAATTGCCTCCACCACATCACAACACACACACATCCATAAACACCATCACGCTGCCACAAACCTCCATGACCCAGATTTGCATGCAGCCAAAAATAACATCAAGCCATCCACTTGAGTCATGCATTGCCCAAACTCAATAGTGTCATTGTGTGCATCTGATATTTCTAAGGATTTCAAGAGCCAAGCATATGTGGAGAGTCTATTTTGGGTGTGATCCAGTGGATTTGATCTGAGTTGTAACACCCTATAGAATATTACCTTTTGTCTCCTTATATTTCTAAATCATAAAACTTAGTATATAAGTACATGAAAGTTTAACTATGCAGAAATTAAAACAAAAACTTATATTACATGAACAAAGTCATACAAAGCTCTTGGCACTTATGTGCCTTAGAAAACATAAACAAGGTACAAAAAGCATAAAACCAAATCACATACATTGGGAACTACAAACTATACTAGTCTTCCTCCAAGAAAGCATCTCAAAGCTCCAAGATTCTCCACAAGTAGTTTTCCTACTAACCTATAAAACATGAAAACTAAATGGATAAGTCATAATGCCTTAATGAGTGCTCTAAGGAGTCTAGGCTGACTCTCTATCCCATAGATCTTTTTCCTACTCTAACATTTTCTAGTCTTTTCTTAGTTCTCACATTCATCACTAATTCTTCCTCACAATATCTTTACCTTAGATCCGAGATTATGCACTAGCTTTTACTTAGGCACTTAGAATTAGCCTACCATGTCAAGTCTAAGGCCATATGTATGCTAAGAGATGGCCTTAGACTTGGTGACATAAAGGATCCTTAGCCCTTTGCCTACCATGTCAAGTCCCCACCCTTTTCTTTTCTAAGAGGCATAGGTATAGTTTTAAATTCTTAAGTTTCTTTTATTAGTAGAGCTTCATCGTTGCATACATACAATCCTAAGCATAAGGTATCATCTTAGAAATACACTACAAATAGTACTACCAATACCATCAATAACAACACATCATAGCATCAAACAATAATATATTATATTGAGGAAGCAAGTATAGGGAATAACTAGGTGAATATAACTTTTAACTATCCTCAAGCAACTCTTTGGAGGGTTATAAACCTATTCTCTGCCACCCACACTCGTCCAACGAGCATTGCTCGCCCAACTAGCAAACTTCCTCTGGAGCTTGCTCGCCCAGCTAGCATTTCTTGCCCAACAAGCACTGCAATTCTACACAATTTCAGTTTTGCGAGATCTGCACAAAGTCGCCAACAATAGTTTCCCATGTGTCCCCAAGCTTAGAAATCAAGTCCTAAACACTTCTATTACATTTCTAACCAATTAAACTTCTTAATCAAACCAAATCATCAAAATCACCAAATCTCCTAACTTAGGGTACAAAAGGGGAAATAAGGGAACACAAGCACAAACAAGGAATCAATGGAGCTAAAGGGGAAGCACTCACACTGCAAAGGTCTCAATTTGAAGCTCCAAGCATTAGGTCTCTAATCTCTGCTCCTTCTTCCTCTTCCTTTTCTCCTTCTCTTCTTTCTTTTTTCCTCCTCCTCTCTAACTCTTTCTTTCTTTCTATCACTTTCTCTCTCTAGCCCTCCCTCCCCTCCTCACTTAAAATCATGTGAGTGAGCTTGGTGGGTCTCGGTCTACCTTGAGCATTGACTACCCATTTGGATCATGTTATTTTATTCTCATCAGTTCCTAATTTGGATCATGTTATTTTATTCTCATCAGTTCCTAATATAAGGTATCTATTATTAATAAGGACTAAGGGCATCCTTTAACAATTAATTAGAAAAGTTATTCCTTAAAAGATATCTTTTGATTATTATTTCTAAAGTCCATAAATTTGAGATATTACATGATCCGGTGAACCTCAACAACGATTTTGTGTGGATCTTATTTGAATTTTTTTTTCTTTTTTCTATTGTGGTTCTGAAACTCCTGTATTTTGATTCCTCTTGATGTTCTTGTAATGGATTTGAAATTTCAACTTTTTTCCCCCCTTAAATTTGGCTTTGAAATTTCCCTCTTTTTAATCCTCTTAATGCAATTGTAATGGTTATGATTTTGGGTTTGTAGTTGGGATTCATTTTTCATTTTGGTATTCATCTTTAATTTTGGGTTTGATTTTAGTATTTATTGTTGATTTGGGATTCATCTTTAACTTTTAGTTTTTGTTTAATTTATTGTTCATGTTACTCTCCTTTATAGTTGTTCTTGATTTTTTCCGTAGATAGTTGTGAATGATTATTTTCCCACCCTTTGTACTGTTACAATGAAATAAATTTTTTATTTCCAAGGAACCTGTTCTTTCTGAAGAACGATTCTTCTTATGCAGCGAACACCCTAAGCAGCAACGAGAGAAAGGTGGGTTTGTCTGTGCTAAAAACTTCAACAAACCCACCTCTAAAGATACTCTAACTCATGTTGTAACGACCTAAATCTTTACTTATTTTTATTTTTACTTAAGGGTAAATTTCTAAGAAACGTATAATAGTAAAATTTTTAAAACGTAAAATTTGCAAAAGATTTGTTACTCATATACATAGCCAATGTCTCTGATACAAAAGTTTATATAATACAAGTACACTACTTTTCTCAAAAATCTAGCTTAGTTCATAACTTCTTTTATATATCTTCACTACTCCAAGGCCTCATGGAACCTATCCATCATTGCCATCTAAAAAAAAATGAAACAGATGGGGTGAGAAATAAATTTCTCAGTAGGCAAAGCTAAATGCCGACCCTATTATTTGGTTAGTAAAATCATTAAAAAAAAATCAAACACATCCACAAGCAATATGCAACTATATGAATGAATGAGATGAACTATCCCAGGGCAAATGGCCTCCACATATCGTACTGTATGTGGCCACATTGAGTGTGGACGTTGCTATAGTCTTACGCAAACATGCATGAAATTTGCCATATATCCTTGCACCTAGGTACTACATATCGTACTGTATGTAGCATCAGATTCTGTTTCCCCAAAGCCTCGTACTGGACTTGGAACATGGAAACATGAATCCACCTATCTTAATCAACATATCAACATCCATAAAAATCAAATTCATAAGCATAATATATATCATATCATCATTTATATCATAAGTATGGTTA
>PYAF01005151.1:59690-75899 GCA_007407185.1 Glycine tomentella | reverse complement strand
ATCAATCATAAATCAGCCTACTAAAACATGTAAATTAACCTAAACCATTGATTAACTAGAGATTTAAACTTCACCTACCTCAAGTGAGTTTGAATCTTGATATCCTTCTAAATGCTCCTAGTTCCACGTGAGATTTCAAAGTAGCAAGGCTTAGGGTTTTTGTTTTTAGTCTACTTGAAAATGAAAGGTAAAAAGGATGAAAGGAAGGATGAAAAGGAAAGTATGCAAGAAAGATGAAATGGAATGAAATCAAATGAAAGTGGTGTGAGGAAGAGAGTTCACGTGAGGTTTGAAGAAAGGAGTGGTCTTGGAAATGGGTTGGCACTTAGGTTCCTCCTCCTCCCTTTATATAGTGTTGAAGAAATGATTACTTAGAAAAAAATCTCATAAGCCATCATCATTATTCCTTTACAAGTGTCCCTACACTTGTTATAATCTTAAGGCTTCTTCCTTTCTTCCTTCCAAGTGTCCTACCACTTGGCATGATCTTATAGCTTCTTCTCCTTTGCTTCCAAGTGTCCAAAATCATGAAGTTTCTCCATTTCTCTTGCATTTTCGTGGAGTAGCTTGCCAAGGAAGATTTTTATGCATTTTTATCCCAAACCTATTTTAGTAAAATTCTAATTCTGGATTCGTTAACCGTTGGATCTCTTTAAAATTTTAAAGGTACACTACCATCTCACATATGTAACTTTTGACCGTTGGGATTGTTGAAATAATGTCTAGAGCTGTCCACGTGCAAGATGGAAGAGTGTAGAAAAATCTTGGCTTGATTTTTATGTTACCTTGCATTCATGCCATACAAGTGTCTTGCTACTTGTTTTCATCCTATGGCTTATCTTCCAAGTGGCTGAATTCAAGAAGCTTCTTCCTCATTCTCCATGCTTCTCCACGTGAATGACAAGCTCAAAGGGAAGGAATACAATTTTTTCTTCCTTTCATGCTACATGTAGTCATTTTTGATGATGAATAAAAATCTAGTTTCAATATGGTATTTTCTTAAAAAGAAATCCAATTTAATTTGAATTCTTTTATCTAAAGAAAATTTTGAATATTTGAATTCTAGATGTTCCTAAGAATTTATCCCTATGATAGTTTAAATTAATCCCAAGCAGTCTTATACAGGGCAATACATAAACCTTTCATTCTAGACTACATCTTTATCTTATTTTTGATTGGTCTATACTTCTTCTGACCATCAAAATTACTAAACTATTTCATTAAATAGGTCTATTCATCCTATAATTAAGAGAAAATTCTCTAGATATTATGTACCATTTTTCCATATTTTTCTGATGCTTGAGTTTTCTTGAATACAGCCTCAAAGTTGTCATCTTCTAAACTTTGTAGAAATTCTATTCTAGAGTTTTGTGTCACAAAATATGTTGATACTTAGTCAGCTAAGTGTATTTTATAATTTTATCAAGTTTCTACAACATTTCTAAAGTTATTTGAGCTTTTTTGGCCTAGGGGCATTTTCGTAATTATGTCATTCAACCTAGGGGTATTTTTGGTCATTTTCAAAAATGTCTAAAGGCATTTTTGACATTTTCATCTTAAGGGTTTTCTAGTAATTTCTACTTCTTGGAAAGAGTGATATAGTTATTTTTCTCTAAACATACTTCTATCCAATTATCATCACATTTTTTATAATTTTGGGGATGTTACACATGTTACAATAATAAATATATATTATAAGTTTCGTAGTTTCAAAAGCTAATATTAATATGCCAAAAGTTTGATAATTTAGTAAATTAAGAAGAAAAAAAGAGTTTTGTTAACATATGACTTTTTTCAAAATCAGTAACTTTTTAAAAACAAATAAAAGAAATTTGTTTAATGAATATTAAAAAAGATAACAATAAATTTTTTTTATAAATTTGAAATTTATTTTTGAAATATACATGAATAAAAATAAATAATAAATAAAATTAATTATATATAAAATGGTTTCTAGTGTCAATATTTTAATATTTAAATAATAAAGCTATAAATATTTTTGGACATTAAAAAAAGATAAATATAATATTATTTACCAACCTTTTATTATTTGAAAAAAAAATGTTTTTATTTAGTATTTTACCTTCTTTTCATTTTCTTTCTTTCCAAACATTTTAGAAAATCATCTCACTTTTTACTCTTTTTCTTGAGGTTATCTTTCCTTTCATGCGTTCGCTTTCATTCCAAAACCAACATATCATTGTCTTAAATAGGGTTGTTTTCAAAGAATATTAAGAGGAAAAAATATTTAAGCATTTTATTTTTAAAATTTAGTTTTTTATTTTTTATGAATAAAATTTAATTATCTTCTACAAAGAATATTTTATAAATAAATTATATTTTGAAAATAATCAATAAAAAGTAAGTTTAAAAAATATTTCTAAAACTATATATTCCTAATCTTTCTCATGTTTTACAAGAGATTAAACTAAATATGAGTTCTATTTTTAAAACATAAGATAAGAAAATGATATATTATGTAGTTAAACATAATTGATTAATATGCTGAAGTGAAAGTCGAATCTATCGAATAATACTTGAATTTGATCTTTGACAAAAATAATTCTTTATCACATTTTACTTATCTTTCGATCGAATTTTAAATTAGTAAAGATTCATTTCTCTTATGAACCGAGGGTTAAAAAAAAGAAGAAAAGAAAATAATATATTTTTCTGGTCATAAAAGTGATTGGTACTTAGGATGGCTACTCGGTGTATCATTTTAATTGTTAATCATGAAAAATAATAATTAAATAAATACTTTTTAAAATTTATTATAATAATACTCATGGTATGTTTGTTTATGTGGAAAGAGAACGGACAAAAGAAAAAGAAAAGAAGAAAAGATACATTTATTTTTTCTTTTGGATTAGTATCACCTAAAAAGGTAAAGGGTATATTGTCCTTTCTTAGTATTTCTATTTTTTTTAGTGATATTTATGTTATTTTTTATATGTATTTTTTTTTCTATACAGCTAAATAAAAATAAAAAATATTTTTTTCTTTGTTTTTTATTGTGCACACTACAAAAAAAAACGGTATTTCTAACTGCACAAATCTATCGGTAACACCTAAAATCTGTTGATAACTCAATATTTTTGACGGATTTTGACGGACAAAAATTCGTCAGTAAAATGCTTGTAGGATATTTTAATCGACAGAATTTGGTTGTCCGTCAGTAATTTTCGACGGAAATATCTGTCGGTAGGGTATGTCAAAAATTACGCACGAATATTTCTGTGGGTAATTTTCAACAGAAAATGCATTGAAAATTACGCACGAATATTTCTGTGGATAATTTTCGACAGAAAATTTCCCACAAAATAATTCGTTGGTAACTTTTTTTCAATAATTCTTTATTTAATTTTTTATTTTTATTATTTAACATAGGTAATTTACAAATATATTTTTTCATTTATATTATTTAACACCAATATTGAAATTATCACATACATGTAATTAATGAAATACTCAAATTCATAAATCTTAAATTTAAAATAAATCTAAAATAAAAGCACAATGTCTAATATGTCAATAGTAATTTTGTATTGCTAAGTCAGTGATCAAAATATTCATTGGTAGAGTGCCTCTGTTGGTCACCGTGTTATTGTTTCTAGTCATTTGGTTGTTGGTCATTGTGTTGTTGATGCTGGTAATGTGGTTTGTCATTGTCTTATTGTTGTTGTTGGTCAGGTTGTTGATGTTGATGAATAGTGTTCTGAGCTTCAAGAGGTAGGAACTGAAGTACAACTGACTAAAATACACGCATCTCCTCCTTTGTTTGATGAAACTCCTCTCTTAGTCAATCAATCTTCGCTGAATCTTGAGTGTAGCTGGAAGATCATTGAATAGGTTGCATGGAGGTGTCATCTCCACATTTATAATTATGAGCAAGATCTCTAGTACCGTAAAGGTGTCCCTTATGTTTTGGTCCTGCAGTTGCAACCCAACACCAAGTCCTAAGTCTTTGTTCTTCAACAAGGTCTAAAGGAGTCATTTCTAATTCACCAACACTTGATGCAATATCAGACCTAGCTTGAGATAGTCTAGCCTCAAATTCTTCCTGTTATTCATAAACAGTAAATATTTCATAAATATAATAAACATTTAAAAAAAAACATGCAAGATAATGATCTCACATGTGTTTGGCTAGATCTATCATCGACAAATTAACCAATATCCTTTCGTAAATGACTTTGATGAAAAACCTCATCAATGTATACAGATCGACCAAGCTCCTCATACTATTTACAAACATTATAAAATAAATTAAACATTAAATAAAGAATGAAACAAGTACAAAAGTTTATGTATTATAAGTTTAATGTACATACCAACCGAATAGAGTGATCATGCAAGCTAATAGAGAGAGATAAACAGATAGATAGACAAAAAGATAGACAGAGGGATAGAGAGAGATGGACAAATAGACAGAGATACAGTAAAGAGATAGACAGATAGTCACAAAGAGATAAACAAAAAGATAGAGAGATAGACAGGGAGATAAACAGAGAGATAGACAAAGAGATAGACATAGGGATAGGTAGAGATAGACAGATAGATAGAGAGATAGACAAAGAGATAGATAGAAAGAGATAGACATGGTGATAGATAGAGAGATAGACAAAGAGATAGAAATTGAGATAGAGAGATAGACAAAAAGATAGACAGAGGGATAGAGAGAGATAGATAGATATACAGAGAGATAGATAAATAAACGGAAAGATGGATAGAGAAATAGACAAATAGAAAGAGAGATAGACAGAGAGATAGAGAGTTTTACAGAGAGATAGATAGAGAGATGGAGAGATTGACAAATAAATAGAAAAAGAGAGATATCAAAGAGTTAGACGGATGGACAAAGAGATAAACAGATAGATAGAGACATAAACAGAGAGATTAAAGAGAGATAGACAAATACATAGATAGAGAGATAGAGAGATACACAGAGAGATAGATAGAGAGATGGACAAAGAGATGGACAAAGAGATAGATAGATAGATAGACAGACAGACAAATCAATAGATAGATAGATGGAGAGATAGACAGAGAGATAGATAGAGAGATACAGAGATAGACAAAGAGATACACAGAAAGATAGAGAGATAGACAGATAAATATAGATAGATAGATAAACAGATAGAGATATAGATAGAAAGAGAGATAGACAAAGAGATTGATAGAGGGATACACAGATGGATAGAGAGATAGACAAATAGATAGATAGAAAGATAGACAAAGAGATATACAAAGACATAGACAAGGAGTTAGACAAAGAGATAGAAGAAAGAGATCGAGAGATAGACACAGAAATAGACAGAGAGATAACAAAGACATAAACAGAGAGATAGCAGAGAAATAGACAGATAGAAAGAGAGATGGAAAGTTAGATACACATAGAGATAGAGAGATAGACAAATAGATAAAGAGATAAAAAGAGAGATGACAAATAGATAAACAAATAGACAGAAAGATAGACAAGGAGATGGATAGAGAGATAGACAAACAAATAGAGAGTTAGACAGACACAAAAAGATAGACAGAGAGAACGACAGAGAGATCGACAGAGCAATAGAGATAGACATATACAGAAAGATAAAGAGATAGATAGACAGAGAGATAGACAAAGAGATTGATAGAGATATAGATAAAGAGATGGACAGAAAGATACACAAAGAGATAGAAGAGAAAGGTCGAGAGATAGACAAAGAAATACACAAAGAGATAGCTAAAGAGATAGATAGACAAGGTGATAGATAAAGAGACTACAGAGAGATAGAGATAGAAAGAGAGATAAATAGTGAAAATAATAGGAATACTTCACAACAACCAAGAGGGGGGTGAATTGGTTGAACCTTGGTATTTTAAAATCAAATTCAAATCAGAGTTTCAGGATCTTTATCACCTTCAAAACCAAGAAACTTTTTACTCAATCAAATAGCTCAGCCCAAGAATTTAATAGATCAAAATAGAACTTGTTGGACAATGAATATGATTCAAAGAATTAAATATCAATGAATAAGATGAGAATAGAGATATAGAAATAAGAACACAAGCAATTTATACTGGTTCACTTCAAAACCTGAAGCTACATCCAATTTCTTCTAATTCACACTGAATTAGAGTTCCACTATTATAAAATATTCTTACAAGCTTTTACAAGAACCTCCCCTTTATCAACCCTAGACAAAGAACAGAAATCTAAAACCCTATTAGACTTCTAAGGAGAAAGATTCAGAGAACACTACTCTAATCTTTATACTAGAGAACCCTTCTCTAGTCCCAAGCTATAAGAATCCTATTACAATAGTCAATCTCAACAAATTTGTAAACAAAATTACAATCAATGAGTTAAGGAAAGAAACAACCTGATGATCCAGTGAATGACATTCATATGAATGAGCAATTCAGGTTGAAAGACAAAAACAAACTCAGAACATTATTCTTCCTTAACCTTTGAAAGAAACTTCTTGCTTTTAAAGAATCACTCAAAAACCCATGAGTGTTTTAGTTGATGCAAGAACTCATAAAACTCAGAAAATCACTTTGAACGTGTTTAAAAAGCTTGTGTATGCTCAGAATATGAATTGAACAAGTTACAAAACAAGCTAAGCTTTGGTTCTATTTATAACAAACTTTTGTAATTGTCAGTAATCGATTAAACATGCCTAATAATCGATTAAAACGCTCATGTAATCGATTAAAATAACCTTGTAATTGATTAAAGTGTTCTACAAGATTCTGGACATGAGCAACGAGCAAAATAATCGATTATTCCGTCTTATAATCGATTAAGAAAGCAAGCTTCAAATTATCAAAATACACTATGTAATCGATTATGATTTTTTGGTAATCGATTAAATCAGGAAGATTTATAAAACAGAATGAGCTATGTAATCGATTACAACATTTGGTAATCGATTAAGACAGGAAGACAGATTTTTCAGTTAAGCCTGTGTAATCGATTACTACCTATTGGTAATTGATTCTTCCAGAGAGTCTTAAAATCATGTATAACAATGTAAAGCTTTGTAATTGATTACTACCTATTGGTAATCGATTAAAGTGTTCAACAAAGCAGTATATTGAAAACAAAGGTCAAATAATCGATTGTTCCGATAGGTAATCGATTACATTGTTCTTGGAAGCTTTTCCGGAATGAACAAAGAACAAAATAATCGATTATACCTTTAATGTAATCGATTACATCAATATAAAAACAATTTTTCCAAAAACCTTTGAATCAAATTTAAAACCTTAGTTAAATGTTAAAAGCTTTGTTTTATTTTCATGAAAAACATTTAGTTGAATCAATGAATGAATAAGTGAATGCATGAATGCATGGATCAATCAGATAGCTTTTCCTTTTACATAAAATTCCAAGTCTTCAAGCATGTTGAAAGCACAAAACTCATCTTGTATCAAAGACTTCTAATCTTCACGAAGCTCCCCCTATATCCAATAGATAATAAAGATAGATAGCAGAGAGTTAAACTGATAGACATAGAGATAAAGAGATGCAAAGAGAGATAGATAGGGAGATGGACAAAGAGATAGATAGATAGACATATAGAAAGAGAGATAGATAGACAGATAGAGAGAGATAGACAGAGAGATAAAATGAGATAGATAGACAAGGAGATGGATAGAGAGATCAATAGACAGAGAGATAGACATGGAGATGGATAGAGAGATAAATAGAGAGAGATATCAGAGAGATAAATAGATAGACAGAGATATAGACAAAGAGATAGACAGACAGATAAAGAGGGTGACAGATAGAGAGACATGCATATAAATACACAAAGAGATAGAGAGATAGACAGATAGACAAAGGGATACATAGAGAGATAGATAGGCAGAGAGGGATAGATAGAAAGCCAAGAGATAGAAAGATAGATAGACACATAGACATAGAGATTGACAGATAGATAGACTAAGAGATAGAGAGATGGACAGATAGACACATAGATAGAGAGATAGAGAGATAAAAATAGAGTTAGAAAGATTGATAGACAGATAGACAAAGAGATGGATAGAAAGAGAGATACACAGGGAGATGGATAAAGAGATGGAGAGAAGGACAAAGAGTTAGACAGAGACATAGGAAGATAGACAAAAAGAAAGAGAGATAGACATAGTGATAAATAGATAGATAGATAGACAAATAGATATATAGACAGAGAGTGATAGACAGAAAGATAGATAAAAAGATAGATAGACAGAGAGATAGACAAGGTGATAGATAGAGAGACATACAAAAAGATAAATAGAGATAGATAGATAGATAGATAGATAGATAGACATAGAGAGATAGAGAGTTAGACATAGAGATAGATAGACAGAGACATAGACAGACAGACAGACAGATAAATAGACAGACAAACAGATAGATAGACAGATAGACTGATAAACAAATAGACAAATAGATAGACAGACAGATAAACAGACAAACAGACAGATAGATAGATAGATAGATAGATAGATAGATAGATAGATAGATAGATAGATAGATAGATAGATAAATAGATAGATAGATAGATAGACAGATAGATAGATAGACAGATAAACAGACAGACAGACAGACAGATAGACAGATAGACAGACAGACAGACAGATAGATAGATAGATAGATAGATAGATAGATAGATAGATAGATAGATAGATAGATAGATAGATAGACAGACAGACAGACAAACAAACAGATAGATAGACAGACAGACAGACAGATTGATAGATAGATAGATAGATAAACAGAGATACATAGAGAGATAGACAAACAGATAAACAGAGAGTTGGACAGAGAGATAGACAGAGACTGGGATATAGAAATAGAGCTTGACAAACAAATAGATTACAAACAGATAGAAATAGATAAACAAACAGATAGACAGACAGATAGACAGATAGATAGTTAGATAGATGGATGGATGGATAGATAGATGGATAGATAGATAGACAAACAGACAGATAGACAGACAGATAGATAGATAGACAGACAAATAGACAGATAGATAGATAGATAGATAGATAAACATAGAGATACATAGAGAGATAGACAAGCAGATAAACAGAGAGATGGACAGAGAGACTGAGATATAGAAATAGAGCTTGACAAACAAATAGATTACAAACAGATAGAAATATCGATAGACAGAGAGATACAAAGAGTGATAGACAGAGAGATAGATATAGAGATAGACAAAGGGATAGGCAGGGAGATAGACAGATGGATAGACAAAGAGATAGAAAGAGAGATAGACAGAGAGATACGCAGAGAGATAGAGAGGTAGACAGAGAGATAGATGCACAAAGAGATAGATAGACATAAAGATAGAAAGAGAGATATATAGAGGGAGATAGTGAGATAAAAAATAGATAGAGAGATAGACAAAGAGATAAACATATGGATAGATAGAGAGATAGCAGAGAGATAGACTGATTGAGCATTTTTAGTATAGTATTTTTCTATTCTTCTTAGCTTCTTTTACTTCTCTTAGATTCTTATTTTCTTACTTTAACTCAATTTTGGTCTTAGCCATGTAAGACCCTGACTTCTGGCGCGGATGGCGTGGGGTACCGCGCGGATGGCGCCAGAAGACCTGTGAGAAAACCCTGTTTGGGATGTGGCGCGGTCAGCGCCAGGGTTGGCGCGAGTGGCGCCATGAGTTGTAACCGGCGCGGATGGCGCCACAGATGGCGCGAGTAGCACGGGAAGTGGCCTGGAACATCCATTTTCCCTGGATTTCCACGGGACCAGCGCCAGGGTTGGCGCTGATGGCGCCATAGGTTCTGGAAGTTGATGCTGGAAGCGTGGGTTCCACGCGGTTGGCGCCAACCGGGCGGTGCAGTTGGCGCGGGTAGCGCGGGATCTGGCGCGGATCGCGGCAGACCTCAGACAAGCCCAGTATAAAAGGCCAGTCGCGTTTTTAGAAGAGAAAACCTTCTCTTCTTCTTCCCCCAGTGTCCAGCAGCCATGGGAGAGGTTCCCAAGCTTCCACAACCTTACTTTGTGACCAAAAACACTTCCTAAACCCATTAAACCTCTTAGAAACCTTGAGAAAGCTTGAATCCTTCCTCCATTCACCAAAATCCCCCTTGTTTTGAGGAACCCCATTCTCAAGAGAAGTGAAGGAAACTCGAGTTCGGCGAGGAACGGCAGCTACCCACGAATACCTAAGTTTGGAGGAGTGTCCCAGAGGTCTTTTGTGTCACCATTGAGGTAAGAAACTCGAGTTTCTCCGGTTAATTTGTGATTTAGGGATTTTGATGAATAGTGACCCACTAGTGATAGAGCTAGAATTAGCTCTGGGTCCAGTTGAGAGATGTGTTTAGAATGACGAGAGGAGAAAAGATTAGCTTTCAGTTTGTGATTTGGTGAATGTTGGTTTTGGCTCTAGGTTATGCATATGTGACTTGGATTGAGTCACTTGATTTGGGACATGCAAGAGCCTTGTGGATGGGCTTGATGTGCCTGAGGGGTCTTGGGAACGGTGTCTTGTGATTAGACCGTTCAAGCCCTATGGAAACCCTGAGTTGTTGGGTTATGAGAGCTGTGATGCTCAATGTGAATGGCATGTGTTGAGTCTGTGGTGACTCTGAGGCCATGGCTGAGTTGTGATAGACCATTGAGGGTCTATGGAAAGGCTTAGAATGGATGAACCTGAGGAACCTGACGTTAGATGACTTGGGTTGATGGAAAGGACTGAGATTCCTTTCCCAGAAGCAGTTGAGAACTGTTTCATGAGCTTGTATATGTTTATATGCTTGTATGGTCTGTAATATGCTTTTGTGTGCCTTGGTAGGGCTTGACACAACGAGTATCAGTGACGCAGACCACCAGTTGAGTTGGAGCTGTGAGGCACGGTTTGCCAGGTAAGCTCATCGTTCTAGGGATTATTCCCTTTCGCTTGTTTACCACCCAAGGGGGGTGATGAATGCATGCCATGCTTGAACATATTTATATTATGCACGCTATGGAATAAATGGCCAAGGTGGCCTGTTTTATTGATTATATGTGTTTGCGAGCCTGAAGGGCTAGATGAACGGTGCTTGGAGTGAAACTCAGATCGTTCCAGAGATGTGAATGTATGATGAACCCTAGGATAGACACTGAGATAGTGTGAGGATGATGATGCACCTGAGATTTGCAGGTGATGGGATCTTTAGGATACTGGAATAGTATCGGGCTAGTTGAGGTTCCCTAACCAGAGGAAGAGTTTGAGGACTCCATGGAATAGTTGAGATCCTTTGGGAGGTGCCAATGCTCTCCGCCTGAAGTCCTAAGGGTGGATTGCCCGGTAAGGATGTTCCTCCTTAGGCAGAGATGATGAATTGAATCCTATGGTAGTAGGATAGATGACTTGAGATTGAGTAAGACCTGCTGTGAGATGTTCCTGTGATATAGATGTAGCCTCCTGAATGGAGATGTTCCTATGTCCACAGAGGTAGCCTCCTCAGGCAATTGTGTTAATATAGATTATGAGATGTGCCTGTGATACATAGATGTAGCCTCTTAAGTAGAGATGTTCCTATATACACAGATGTAGACTCATTAGATGGAGATGTGCCTGTTATATAGATGTAGCCTCTTGACTGAGATGTTCCTATATTTCAGATGAAGCCTCCAATAGATATGCTGAGATTCAGGCATGTGATTAGAGATCCTGAGGGATTGAGAGCTCCCTGTGTGGATAGTCTCTCTCAGGTATCGGTTTGGGAAGTCCTGTGGGATTGAGAGCTCCCTGTGTGGATAGTCTCTCACAGGCATCAAAGGAAAGTCCTGGGGGATTGAGAGCTCCCGTTGAGGATAGTCTCTCCTAGGCAGAAGAAAGCCCTGAGGGATTGAGAGCTCCCTGTGTGGATAGTCTCTCTCAGGCAGTGGTTTGGAAGTCCTAAGAGATTGAGTGCCTCCGATGTGAAATGATCTCTCTTAGGCTTGTGATTGATAGTCCTGGTGGACGGTGCTCCCGTGGTGGATGACTCCCCAGGCAGTTGAGATGGAAGTCCTGGAGGTGATTGCCCTATATGGATGTTCTTGCCCAGGCATGTGTTATGAAAGTCCTGGTGAGGCCAGGCAGTAGACAGATATGTTGTATCTCTAAGAGAGGACTTCCCGAGGGGATTAGAGCCTAAGGCCTCTTAGATGAGCCATATCTGGATTCTTGAAGTCCTGAGTTGAGGGATTCCTCAGGCAATGTGTGTGTGTGAAGTCCTGAGTAAGTGACTCAGGCAATACCGGTTTAGTGATGAGGCGGTGCCTCTCTGTTATGAGAAGTGTCCTGTGGTGGACACTATGTTATGGTACCTCTGTGAGACGAGTTTGAGATGGCTTGGGAGCCAGTATAAGGTGGGATACCTCTGATGCTGATTACATCCAGTGTTCTACCCCAGATGGCTGGGATGGGTGAAAGCTAGGAAGAAGTCCTAGGCTTTGTATGTGTGAGCTAGGATGATATCCTTGGCTCCAATATGTGTTCATGTTTGTGCTTGGAGGTGACCCAGGGTAAGGGAGGATCTCCCAGAACCCTGAGTTTACTGAGACGTTTGTCTCACCCTGTGTGGGGTTTGTGGTTTTCAGGTGCTTCTAGATGGGAGAAGTGACCTCAGGGCAGGAGGCCCTAGTAGTGCGCGTAGAGTGGTCATGGGCTGCAGTTGAAGGTCAGAAGACTTGTGGAGATCTCTGTCATGTACTCTGTATAGAGATAGGGTGTGAGTGTACACCCCTTTGTATT
This sequence comes from Glycine tomentella, assembly GCA_007407185.1. Classification (NCBI taxonomy): domain Eukaryota; kingdom Viridiplantae; phylum Streptophyta; class Magnoliopsida; order Fabales; family Fabaceae; genus Glycine; species Glycine tomentella. Next base: position 63,165 of record PYAF01005151.1, on the reverse strand, counting down.
GTACATATAATGATGTATGACCAGGTGTGGTCTTGTTTTGAGTATATATATGTACAAATGATAATGTTGATGTATAAGAGTACGTTTCCTCCTGATTCTCTATGTTTTGTTATATGTTTTCTGCCTATTATGCTTTGTGGTTGTGTTACCTGGATCAGCAAGAGCTTGTTTTATAATGCTTTGTGATGAGGTTTAAATTCCATGCATAATGTAATCAAGAAAATCGATTCTATCGCTTCCGCACCGCGTTTGTTAATGCTGATAGCGCGCTTATGATATTATTAATGATAACACGTCCGGGGTGTTACAAGCCAAATAATTGGACTTAATTGATAATTGTTGCTTATTTTCAGATTTTGTGCTTACTTGACCTATCTTTCTTGTGTAGGACCTATAGGATTCTACAGAACTCCAAATGGAGCATATAAGTCGTCCCTAGAAAGCTAAGAAAAAGGGCTACAATTTTGTCACGAAAAGCATTGGCTAATTCTGCCAGTTTTAGGTCAAATTAGGCTTGGAAGTCAGAACCTCTGCACTTGAGTTTTGGGATGCGAGTTTGGGTTTTGATTGATGTAATTAGCATAATTAGTTAGTTCAGATGGCCTAATTAGAGTTCATCCCTTCATTATGTTCAATCACTATATATTAGTGTAGCAAGAAGTTATTTAATGACACAAAAATAGAATTTCTAACTTCTTGTGCAAGTTTTCAGAATTAAAATATTTTCTCTTTTTCTCTCAACTGTTCTTCATTGTTCTTTATTTTTCTTCTTCCTTTCATCTCTGTTCTTCTATTTTTCTCACACAAATTTCATGGCTCTTCCATTGATGATGATCATGGAAGGCTAAGCAATCAATCAATCCAAGGATCCAGTCCAACCAAGGAAAATTTGAGTTCTGGTTTGGTATTCTAATTTTTGTGTGAATGTTCATCTTCTTCTTCAATCCTCTTTTCAATTTTCATGATTATGAATATGTTTAGGATTGAAAACAAATTAGGTTATAGATTTATTTCCTAATTTTGAATTTTAATCATAGATTGTTTGGATGATATTTCAATCCAGTTTGTGATTTCAATTGATTTAGGAGTTAATTCGATTGAACTGTGTCTAATGATATTGAATGAAACTTCATAATATGATCATTATCTGAGAACTATGATAATTTGTATTACTTGGTTTGGTGAATTGGATTGATATTCTTGAATCTGTTTTACAACATCCTTTATTAATTCTATGAGTTTCTGCATTTTTCTTCAATTCTTGTTTGTGTTTCTGCAATTTTTGTTTACTGTCTGCAAACTATTTGATAAACCCCCCTACTCTTTATAAGTGGATTAAGTTAGGAACCAAATTGAATTGTATCTCTAAGTCGACCTAGGTTAATCATATACTACAAAATTATCTTAGTATTTTATTTGTTATGTAAGGATTCGTCAGTCATTATCATAGACAGGTAAACAGAGAGATAGATAGACAAATAGATTACAAAGAGATAGACATAGATATACATAAAGAGATAAACAAACTGATAGACATAGAGATAAACAGAGAGATGACATAGATATAAACAAAAAGATAGACAGAGAGATGGAAATAAAGATAGATAGACAAATAGATTACAAACATAAAGAAAAAAGATAGATAGAGAGATAGAAAGAGTGTTAGACAGAGAGATAGATAAAGAGATAGACTGAGAGATAGACAAATAGATTATAGAAAGATAGACATATAGACAGAGAGATAGGCAAAGATACACAAAGAGATAGACAGAGATATAGATAGACAGAGAGATACATAGAGAGATTGATAAAGAGATTGACAGACAAATAAACAAATAGATAGGCACAGAGATATACACAGAGATACAAAGAGATATAGACAGAGAGGTAAACAGATAGATACACAAAGTGATGGACAGATAGATACACAAAGTGATGGACCGATAGATAGACAAAGAGGTAGACAGATAGATAGACAAATAGATAGACAGAGGGATAGATAGATAGATAGATAGATAGATAGATGGATGGATGGATGGATGGATGGATAGATAGATAGATAGATAGATAAATAGATATAGAGATATAGAGATATAGAAGAAGAGATAGACAGAGAGATACACAGATAGACAGAGAGATAAACAGAGAGATCGAAGAAGAGATACACAGGTAGATAGACAGAGATATAGATAGAGAGATGGACTGAGAGATAGATAGATAGATAGACAGAGTGAGAGAGAGATAGACAGACAAATAGATTACAAAGAGATAGAAAAAGAGATAGAAATAGAGATAGACGGATAGTCAAAGAGGTAGATAGAGAGATAGATAAAGAGATAACAGAGTGATAGCAGAGAGATAGATAGAGATAGACATAGAGATAGATGGAGAGATAGATAGACATATAGATACACAGATAGATAGACAGAGAGGTAGATAGAGCGATTGACAGAGAGATAGAGAGATTGACATATAGCTAGACAGAGAGATAAGCAGATAGATAGACGGAGAGATAAACACAAAGAGAGACACAGAGATAGACAGAGAAATGGACAAAAGGATAGACAAAGAGATAAATAGAGAGATAGAGAGAGACAGATAGATAGACAAAGAGATAGATGGAGACATAGATAGAGAGATAGATAGACAGAGAGATGGACAAATAGATTGATAGAGAGATAGCACAGAAATAGATAGAGAGGTAGAGAGATAGGTAGACATAGAGATAGAAGAGAGAGATTGAGAGATAGATAGAGACATGGACATAAATATAGAGTGATAGACAAGGAGATAGATAGAGAGATAAAGAGATAGATAGACAGAGAGATAGATAAAGAGATAGACAGATAAATACACAGATAAATAGAGAGATAGAGAGATAGACAAATAAATAGGAAGATAGACAAAGAGATAGGCAGAGGATAGAAAGAGAGATAGATAGCCAGAGAGATAGATAGACAGAGAGATAAAAAGAGATACACAGAGACATAGACAGATAGATATACTGATAGATACACAGATAAATAGAGAAATAGACATATAGATAGACAGAGAGATAAACAAGTAGATAGAGAGCCAGAGAGATAGACAAAGAGATAGACAGATAGATACACAGATAAATAGAGAGATAGACAGACAGATAGATAGAGACATAGACAACGAGATAGACAGAGAGATAGATAGATAGACATATAGACAAAGAGATAGATAGACAGATGACAAAGAGGCAGGGAGATAGACAGAGAGAGATAGATGGATAGATAGATAAATAGACAAATAGAGAGACAGATTGATAGACGGATAGAGACAAATAGATAGAAAGATTGACAGATAGATAGATAGATAGATATTATAATCATTTTATATTCTTTAATTTATACATTTTATATATGTATTACATGAATTGTACTTGGAGAAAAAATAAACCAAAATAAATTTCATTAGGCTTAATATTAGATAGCGTCTCCATAATTAA
>PYAF01005151.1:46939-57169 GCA_007407185.1 Glycine tomentella | reverse complement strand
ATATTGTGTTAATTGTATGAGATATTTGAAAGAATCGTGATATAAAATAGTAGTTCTAAAAAAATTAAATGGGTAACCCCGTGATCCGAACCAAACCGAACTGTTCATGGATGGGTTGGGTTGGGTTGGGTTTCAAATTTTTTCTTCTGAAAATCGAACCGAACCGAACCGATTAAATTTGATTGGGTTAGGTCCTAAATTTGGCCAAAATCGATTCGAACCGACCCACGAACACCCCTACTTAAAGGACTCTCAAAATTAGGCCTAAACCAAAGATATTATAGAAGATATTTAAGAAGAAAAACCCAAGTTAAGGTGTTCTCATCTCATATTGGATCTAAGTCACATCCACACTATACTGTTGTAAGTGTTGAACTCGCATCATTAATTATTCGATGCTAGTAATTAGTGGTGGTAGAATCGAGTATTCAAGGTCACTATTGAAAGAATGCCATCTTCGTTGATGCTTACTGGTTAGTTAGGCATAAGTTTTGGTTGATGGCAATACCATTAACAAATTAAAGAGTGGAACGATCACTACTAGAAAAACAGCATTCAACATCGGTTATTTTTTACATTCCACGTCGATTTTAAACCGATGTTGAATCAGGCGACGTTGAAAGTGTGGAAGTTAGCATCGGTTTTCAAAACCGATGTTAACGGAAAGCATACAACATCGAGTTTCTGTAAAAACCGATGTCGCTATCAAATAAATAAAAACATAAAAAAAATGTCAAAGCTGGAACTTCAAAATCGATTTTCAGGAAAAATCGATGTTAATTTACACTACAACATCGGTTTTCAATGAAAACGTATGTGGATCTCATGTAACAACATCGGTTTTCTTTGGAAAACCGATGTCCCTCTGCATATAACAACATTCGTTTTCATAAATAAATCGATGTTGTTACATAGATAGAGACATCGATTTTCCAAAGAAAACCGATGTTGTTACATGAGATCAATATCGGTTTTCATTGGAAACCGATGTTGTAGTGTAAGTTAACATCAGTTTTCTTAAGGAAACCGATGTTTTTTTTTTAATATTTTGTCTATTTTTTTAATTTTACCAGTTCTTCAACCTGTAAATTAAATACCAGACATCCAACCAATTTCAGAATACAATACAATAAAATAATATTTAATAACAAATAAAATTCAATAGTGTCAATGTACATAAAAATGATTTCCTAACCTAATGTTTATACAACTGTTTTAATAATCCCTTAACCACCTATCCTAATATGTCATCTCTCATTTTAAGATAAAACTTCGTCCATTGAACCCTAATAGCCTTCAATATCTCGGGTTCCAATGTTCTTTCATCAGTGAAATACTGCATGACATAATAAAACATAATTTAATAAGTACAACACAAAAACAAGTCAAAAAAATAAAATTAGTTATGAATAAGACAATTAATTACCATGTCTCAGTTATCTCTGAAGCCTCCTTGGACTATCGTCGACATCCAATGCATGACATAATAACCACACTCAGTGCTTCCTTTTTGCTTATTACACTAAATTCAATAACATAGTCAAAGTTAAACGAAAATTAGTGTAAATAATAATAAAAATTATTTTGAATACATAAACCATGATTTATTAGAAGATTTACTTTAAGTGCAATCCATTTAGTAGTAGCCTTTGATTTATTTCCTTGAGTGTCATGGACTCCCTTCAAAGCACTGCTTAAGAGAAACATGCGTGCATAGTGTACAATTAACTTATTCATGGCATAGAAATAACATAAATGTCTTACAAATTATAACCTACCTGTTAATAATTCCTTTAAGGTAGTTATCAAGTCTGTTATGCAACGAACAGAACCACACGATAACATTGGCCTTAGGACATATAACCACCAGTTGCCAATGTGCACTGCATTAGAGAAAAATAAGTTATTATATTGCATACATTAATTAAATTATTTTGTACATTTTTACTGACCCATTCAAATAAGGTGCAAGGTAGACATCTTTCTGTAAACTCTGCATCCATTTCTTCATATAGTCCTTGGATTCAAATTGAGATTGCCCAGATCTCTGTATGGACTGTGGCTCGATGAATCCATACACATCAGGATGATCCAATTGCAGACATAAGTCATTCATATGCCTATTATTTTATAAATAAAGTCAATTATGCATGAATATAAAATAATGAGTTATGTAACGGTAGTCAATTGAAAGTGACTTACAGAATCCACAATTGTATAACGGAGATGTTCAGACATTGACCACCATGGATGATCTCAGAAATATCCTCATGCTTTATGTACAATAGGAAATTGTCATTATGCAACCCGAACAAAGTTGGGTCCCATGGCACCTGCATGGATCTGAGGAAAAGATCAGGGATGGTCAATGTGATGTGGTACAAGGGAAGGGATCGGCAATATCTTCCGGGTTATTTACAGGTTTTGCCGGTCCCTGGGGTTCCTGTTTATCGTAGACAGTTAACAAACATAAGTGAACGACCGAGCTAACTTTATATGAGACAAATCATTCGTAAATGAGAAGAAAGAATGCAAAAATGATATACCTTATGCAAAATAGGTTGTACAAGATGTGTCGGCCAAGTAAGGAAAGTGTTAAGGGTCTGCCCCACTAACTGAACCTCGTCAGTGGGTATAGGGACGCGAGCATCAGGATCTCGAACTTCCTCAACACTCACCTTGACCTGATCAGTGGCAAGAGGGACGATGTGCACGGTCATCGACGCCTCATAAACTCTTCTAGAAGCAACCAGGCTGGGAGGATTGTAATCGACATACAACCAACGCCTGTCAGGACATGGAGGGGGCATGACACCCTGAGACTGCATCTGGGTCTGCATCTGGGATTGTACGTGGCTGAACGACATCATTATTTGTTGCGTAACTTTTTTAGTGATTGATTGTGTAAGTCGATCAGTGATCGACTACTCCAGCACTACCCTGATGTTGTCTTTCACGCGATCCAAGTCTTCAGGCCCCATTGACTTCGACTTGCAAGAGGTTGATGGAGCTGGTCTGAAGTAGTGTGTGATGGTCACACAGGCTCCAGCAGCATGAACGCGCCCAGGGTGCTCTGGTCGTCCATGGCAGCAGTCAAGACATCTTGACGTCCACTGGGGACAAAGCTACCCTGTGTGGATTTCTCATCCAGGGAATCTTGCAACACAAAAAAAGTAGAACATTAGTTTAGTCATTTGTTAAGCAAAAATTCATTAATGAAAATAGGAACCATCCTTTAATTTGACTTACAATCCTCTCTGCAATCTCACATGCCACTGTTCCTTACTAATGCCATATTTGTCACAGATAGCATCGGCATCGTCGTCTTTTCCTTGGCCAAGAACCCATTTGGAGGTCAGATCTGACTTAAACTGTCTCCATCGCTCTCCAACTGTCTGTAGTATTTTCTTCTTCGTCTGTTGGTCGGACGAGTATATCAAATTCAGTCTGCGTTACAATCAAGTGGGTTTAAGAATTTTGATAACATTTAAGTTGTATAACTACAAGCAATGACATCGGACATTTACTTGTAATACCTGAATGTCCTCCCAAATCAGCTCCTTCTGTGCTATAGGAACTTCCTTCCAGTTAGCAATTGTGACATCCACCTTGTCTCTAGCCACGATCCCTAGATATGTCCTCAACTTCTTTGCCTGAGGACTATCTGCCTTACCAATCGTAGGATCGATATGAACCACTGGTCTTTCAGCACCAACAGACCTGGTAGACAGTGACCCCAGACGTGTTGCTTTCCTGGTCTTCTTCGTCGTAGACGACGAAGGTGCTGACTCAAGATGAGGAGGTCCTGACTCAGAAAAAGGAGGTGCTGACTCAGGACGAGGAGGGGAGCTCGGTGGTGTAGTCATGATCCTGTTAAAAACAAAAAGAAACATAAGTACAGTTAACTGACAAGTTAGGTTATTTATGAAATTGTTCAAAATGTGCTTCAAGTTAATAAGGCAAAAAAGTTACATTAAGTGATGTTAATTAATTCTCCTTCATCATGATCATTACGATTTGCATGAACGTCGTCACCGTAATCTTCTCTGTTGATTTTAGGAATTTGTATCAAGACTTGAGTGACACCAGTATCGATGATTGAATCATCATCGTCAAGAGTAATACCAATGGTTTTTCCATGTAGTACCACTGACCACCTTTCATCACATGGATCTTGAACATAAAAAACCTATTTAGCTTGTTCTGTCATGATGAAAGGTTCATCTTGATAAGCTAGCTTGTTAAGATCAACCAAAGTAAATCACAAGTCCTCGGTCCGCCCACCGCTATTGATATCAACCCACTTACACTTGAAAACACACACAGTGAATGTAACATAATTAAGCTCCCAGATGTCATGAATGACTCCAAAGTAAGGCATGCATTCTAAACGGGGATTGTGGTCATGCACAGTAGCGAAGTGCTGCGACTTAGCCCTAAGGCTAACCCCACTGTTTTGCATTGTGCTCTTGTCATCTTGTTGTTTGGTGTAGAACAAGTACTTGTTGATATCGTATCTCTATCAACTTCTAACATTTCTTTTAGGCTCATCTGCTAACTTCCTCATTGTTTCAGATGAAGATTCATCACTAAATGTTGTATCTTTAAACCAATTCAGGAAAGTCTTGTTATGCTCTTTCAACAACCTATTCTTCATCATTCTTGGATTACTTTCCTTGACTAAGACTTCATGACGAACTATGTATGGCAGGACTTCATTACTGTTATTCAGGACATACAAATGAGCTTGTTGCAATTCCTGTAAACCAAGCGTTATAACATGCAGCCCTAGTGAACCCTTTCCTCCCACTCTATCGTCATGTCGGGACTCGGGAAGCCCAACAGGTTTTGCCTTTTCAAGGTACTTTGAACAAGTAAGTGAACCATTATGTCAAAAAATAAAGGACGAAAATACATCTCCAACTGACACAAGATAATTGTCGCCTCTTCTTCCAAGTCTTCTAACTTGACAGGGTCCACGACTTTGGCACAAATGGCATTGAAGAAAAAGCACAGCTGAGTTAAAGCATGCCTCACTTTGTTAGGCAAAATGTCTCGAATCGCCACGACTAACAGTTGTTGCATCAACATGTGGCAATCATGAGACTTTAATCCAACTAGTTTCAGATCTTTGATATGCACAAGGCTTTTAATATTTGAAGAGTATCCTGTTGATTCAAGAGGAGTCATGAGAAGTTGGACAAGGAATCAAGCTTTGGAGTTTTGTGCTTTCAACATACCTCATTTCAAAAGTGCCATGGAAGCTTGAAGATCAATTTGATTCCTATAAAAGGAAAGAAGTGGTATCTGATAATCCAGTGTGCATATCATGCATATCATTCATTTACGATTGTTAGATTGAAGGCTAACGCAAAAGCATTTAATAAATAAGGCAGATTAAAATCAAGTTTTTAGAAAAATGAAGTTTTCCTATTTTAATCGATTACAAATATGTTGGCATCGATTATTTTGTTCTTCGTGCCTTCTGGAAAACAAATTAAGAACATTGTAATCGATTACCTAGGCTAAAATTGAAATCACAAACTTTCTGTCTTAATCGATTACAGAAGCTTGTAATCGATTATATATCATGCCTATGGCTAACATGTTTTGCTAATTCAATCGATTACACATAGGTTTAATCGATTACATAGTTCATTTTAAAGTATTGGTCTTCCTGTCTTAATCGATTACCAAAAACAGTAATCGATTACTCAGTGTATTTGGAAAATCATGAGTTCCTGTCTTAATCGATTACGTGATGGGATAATCGATTCTAATGTTCATAGCTCAAACCCAGAACATATCAGAAACACTTTAATCGATTATATTCTCTAATTAATCGATTACATATGCTAAATAATCGATTACAGGAGCGTGTTTAATCGATTATTTTCAGTTAGAAAGCTGTTATAAATAGAACCATTGCTCTGTGATTTAGTGAGTTGAACAATTTGAATTTTGGGCAATCACAAACATTCATGAGCCTTCATTAGTGAGTTTTCTGAGTTCAAAAAAGTCTTAGCTTCACCAAAATTCATATGGGTTTTTGATTTGATGAGTGAAACATCATTGAGTCTCAAGGAGTAAGGAAAAGGGATGCATTGAATCTGTTATTCTTTCTTTCAACCTGGTGAATCATACATATGCATTTTGTTCATTGGATTATCAGGTGAATTCGTTCCTTATTCTTTGTGGTTGTAAATCTGTTATTTGATTTCTATAAAGATTGGCTTATTGTAAATGGGTTTCTTTCATGATAACTAGAGATAGTGTTTCTCTAGGGGTTGCTGAGTAGTGTTCTCAGTGGGGTTGGTCTCTGAATCTAATAGTGTTCTAGATCTCTGAACTTTATCTAGGGTTGATAAAGAGAGGCTTGTAATATCTTGTAAGAACATTAATTTGCAATAGTGGAACTCCATTCTAGTGTTGAGTGGAAGAACTGGATGTAGCTTCATAGTGTTTGAAGTGAACTAGTATAAAAGTTGTGGCTGATCTTTATTCTATTTTCTTCATCTCTTTATTGCTTTGGTTTGTGAATCAAATTATTTGCACAAAAAGATTTCAGTTGTCTATTGATTTTCTTGACAGAGGAATTTGATTGAATATAAGATTCTTGGTTTCAAAACAATTTTTAAAGTGATAAAGATCCTGTGGAAACTCTGATTATAAAATTTTTAAATATCAAGATTCAACCAATTCACCCCCCCCTCTTGGTTGTATTGAAGTATTCCTATCATTTTCATATCCCTATGGCACTTTCACTCGGTGTAGACACTGATAGAAACTTATCTTCTCCATTCTTGACAAAGTGTGACATGCTGGAGGCAGGTATATTTTCTTACCATCAAATCTAGGATGTAACTACTCACGTATACCCATCTCAGCAAGATCTTGACGAGTGTTCAAACCATCCTTCGTCTTGCCTTGAATGTTAAGCAGTGTGCCGATGACACTGTCACACACATTTTTCTCCACATGCATAACATCGATACAACGTCTAACATCTAGATCAAACCAGTATGGAAGATCAAACAATATTAACCTCTTTTTCCATATGCAAGTATTACCTTTCTGCTTCTTTTGAGTCTTTCCAAATACAGTATGGATACCCTCAACCTGCTCAAGAACTTGTTCACCGGTTAACGAAATCAGTGCAATTTCATGCTCTTGACTTCCATGAAATGGTTTTTTCAATCGCAGATAAGGGTGATAATGTTTCAAAAAACATCAATGGCGAGTGTAAACTGTTTTTCTTCCATGTTTAAGTTGCACGTAACTCGTGTCTTGCTCACAAATAGGGCATGCACGATGGCCCTTTACACTGTATCCACTCAAATTCCCGTATACTGGAAAATCATTAATGGTACAAAATAGCATTGCACGCAACTTAAATGTCTCCTTTCGATGCCCATCAAACATGGCAACCCCCTTATCCCACAACTTTTTCAAGTCTTCAATCAAGGGACTAAGATAAACATCAATGTCATTTCCTGGATGTCTTGGGCCCGATATCATCATAGACAACATCATGTATTTTCGCTTCATGCACAACCAAGGAGGTAGGTTGTAGATGACTAGCAAAACAAGCCACGAACTGTGTTGAGTACTTAAACTGCCGTAGGGATTCATTCCATCACTGGCAAGTGCAAGCCTGAGATTTCTTGAATCTTTGCCGAATTTCGGATACAAACGGTCAATCTTCTTCCACTGGGAGGAATTTGCCGGATGTCGGAGCATTCCATCACAATTTCTCCTATCTGCATGCCATGTAAGGTCTTTTGCATCATCTTCGTTAGCAAACAGACGCTTAAACCTTGGAATGATCAGAAGATACCACAACACCTTCACGGGGGGCCTTTCTTTGTGCTCTCATCACTACTGCAGTCGTCATCGTCCTTCACTTTGTACCATGATACCCCACACATGGGGCAATTATACATTTCTTCAAACTGTACAATATACAGTCATTAGGACAAGCATGAATTTTCTTATACTCCTTACCCATCGGACAAAGTATCTTCTTCGCCTGATAGTAACTTGTTGGCAACGTGTTTTCATCTGGAAGCATCTCCTGAACTACCTGAAGCAATGAATTGAAACTTTTGTCACTCCACCCATATCTGGCATTCATATTAACCGGATTTAACATCGCTGACAATAGTGTCAATGACTCTTTGAACCCCGGATACAACGGCTTCTTCGAATCACTTTTCAACGTATCATACATAGGGGCATGTGCTTGCTGAAAAGACTCATGTCCCAGATCACGAATCATATCCTCTAATCGATCTCCGATGTCAACATTAAGCGGTTCAGTTTGTGAGACCCTCTAAGTGTCTGTCAATTCACCATGCCATATCCATGTGGTATAAGTCTTCTTAATCCCATCGCACAGAAGATGCTCCTGTATGTTGTCCAGTGCTTGGCATCTTCCATTCAAACAATTGATACAGGGACAGAAATATTTTTCATCCCCATTTGGTCGACTTCTTTCGGAGGCAAATTGCAAGAAATGTTCAACGCCTTCCTCATACTCAACCGTGATGCGACTTGCATTCATCCAACTTCGATCCATCTAATTAATAACTCTGTGATACTCACAAAGTTATTCCGTGCATGAAAACCTCACTTTTTTCATTCAAGGTGTGACCCTATCCCATTCAAGAAGACACATTTTTATAGTACATCATATGTATAGGTTGAGTCTCTTATCTTAAATTTGACGAACGTGAAATGCATTGTACCGAAAGTGAAATGCATTGTATCAAAATTTCATCATATTTAAGAAAAGAATCACAACTTATACATATGAATATACTAAAAAAATATGAGTCTTCCCAAATTGTCCAAACGGACAATTCATGAATCAATACAACAATTAATCCAAACTGTTTGAAAGAATCATTGTACTAAATCTCAAAAGGGAAACTAAGGTTCACTCATAATGAACATTGACTATATATATATAAAGCACTAGTAATTAATCACATAAAACAAGTTACAAAACCACAAAATACAAAGTCAATGGAAGTTGCTAACCTTGTGGGAGCTACCAAAAGTTGCGAGCGAGAGAACCACCTCCGAGAGTGACCTAAGTTAGGTCCAGATCAGCTTAAAAATAGAAAAATACCCAGACCAGTTTCAAAGAATACACTAATTACTTTGTCAAATTACATTTCCCCTCTTCATAAGTTTATATACATTATTAGTGTTGAATCAACTATCAAGCACGATTCACATGTGAATCAACTTGTTCACGAGAATATATGAATTTCCCCTCTTCATAAGCTCAAAGGTTGATGCATGTGTCAAAGATTTGGTACTTCAGTGATGCAAGGTGATATGATATTGTTATGTGAATTTCAAGTTATGAAAATACCTTATACACCATATAACTGAATTCACCCACCCAAACAAAAAAAAAGTGTTATTCAATAGTATAAATACCCCAAATATAGGAAGTTAAGCCATTTTATACCATAGATCATTCTCATTATGGGTTGTATGGGTTGACAAAGTTAGATGGCTTAAAGCTAGGAGACTAGTAGCATATTAGAGACCATGTTCATGATTTATCAAATATTAAACAATCAAATTTGATGAGTAAGAAGTTGAATTGCTTACACTTGTGTGTATAGTTTAGATTTTGTCCATTGATAATATTGGAATAATGTTGAGCATGATTTTCACAAAATGGATATTTTCCTTTGCTCACGCAGAAAAATAGAACACAACGCAGAAAAACAGATTGCTATAATGGTTTGCTAACTCAACATAATAGTGTATATAGATGAAGGACCACTTACGACACTGCCTTACTATTTACATCCAATTAAATCATGTTGGGGCAAAACTGCCACTATTAGACTGTAGCAAAATGCATTTACATAGGGACCACAGAATTTAACATGTCATGTGATTGCAAACTGATTGTTTGTTTAAGCAAAGACATCATTCATATAACAACATAAATCACAACTCCATTATAGGCTTCATGGGCCTTATTTCTATTTAAATTGATAGCTAACCTTGAAAGATAGGCCTTGAAGCCCAAAGGCATGTGAGAAGAAAAACAAAAATTTTCAAAGCGGAAACACACATACCATTCAAGAATCATTCTTTAGGACATAGATGTTACCTTGTTTATATTCGAAATTGATGATCAAGAATAGGCTTGAAGATACAAGCCCTCTAATGTTGATCCACACCACTTCTTGTCAAGACTCA
>PYAF01005151.1:24765-41800 GCA_007407185.1 Glycine tomentella | reverse complement strand
GAAATAAACAGTTAAAATATCAAATACGTTAATAAAGATAACAAGAAAGTTCTTCAAAATTGTTGAAATTTGAGAGATAATTTTTTTAGTACGTAGCTGCTAAAATAGTGTATGAACTATGAAGTACATCACCATAAGAGGAAAAAAATGAAAAGGCTTAAAATATTTAATTAAAATAATAAAGAAAATGAAAAATATTTTTTAATTGTACAATTTACAATGTAAAAATAATTTCTGTATCTTTAAAGTTAAAAATTTCAATCGAAAAGTCTAATTCGATTAATTGAAGAAGATATATAAATATAAGTTATTATAAAGTTTCTAAGCCTTCGACTTCCATAAATTTTATCCGAAGTTATTTGATCGTGATGTAGTCATGAGAGAGACTATTAACTACAACAACCCATGCAATCAAACGAGTCAAACCGTTTGGTCTTCCAAAACATTAATATAATAGCTTCACAAGAGCATAAGAATATTTTCACGTTTACAGGACTATACAAATATACACTTTTTATATGCATGTGTCTTACTATTTCTATATATAAAAATTAAATATGCTAAATACATTGGATCCAACAAATTACAAATGACAAAACTGGATTGGCCACTCAACAGAGACTGCTTCTAGAAATCCCCAACAAGTAGATAAGTAATAATACGGGATGTCACTACACACTAACCCTAAAAAAAACAAGTTGGGCTGCTAGCCCTCTACTTTCTTGTCCCAAATAATATTTATCAAAATTCAGTTTCAGAAATTAACTATTAAATGAGAAACTAAGATAGAATAAAGAAGGGATTTGAATAATCCAACATAAATAAACCATATGTTTAGAATTTGAATTAAGATCTAATTCAACCCTACAAATTTAACATGTAAGATGAGGATTGTCTTTACATATATACTCTATTTTAATTAATGGTAACCTTAAACATAATCAAGATGAACGACCATTCGGAATCCCATCAAGATCTCAGTTTTAGATGGGCACCAAATTTTCTATTATATTTATATAAATATTAAAATAAATCTTGTATATATGTCATAATATAGCAATTTTAATGTGGGCTTGAATAACTATTTTTGTTCAATTACAAAATGTAAAAGGAAACAAATTAGGAACATAAAATAAAAAAAAATTGAAATTGAAATTTCTATAAAAATTATCATTTTTATGATCTTAATAGTAAAATTTTATTTAAAAACATTAAAAGTTATTAGGACGGTTTAACAATTGAATAAAAATTAAGCTTTGTAATATTGAGTTCTTTGATGATATTTAATTGTTTTCCTTTTGTTTTTAACAGATTTAATTTCTTTCTCAATGCATGTATAACTTATAAAATAATAAGTTTATAGAAATTGAAAAATGTTAAAATCCTATTTTATTTCAAGAATTAAAAGTCATCAGAGTGGTTTTAACAATTGAATAAAAATTAAGCTTCGTGATATTAAGTTCTTTGATGATATTTGATTTCTTTATGTTTTTTTTAGTCTATTTAATTGTTTTTCCAATGCATGTACAACTTATAAAATAATAAGTTTATAGAAATTGGAAAATGTTAAAATATTATTGATCATCTATAATGTTACAAGTTAGACCAAATAGTTTTACTTTGATGTTTATCAAAAAATATTTTAAAGAAATATTTATCATCAATAGATTATAATTGAGTTTGCAACAAAAATGCAAGGAGAATAATATATAAATGATTATGAGGGTATAAATTGTTTGGTCCGCCTATTGGACACCAAAAATCTAAGGTTTGTCCCTGATCTTAGCATTATCTCTAATTGATCTAAGATTTGAATTTTTTCAATACATCCTCCCATGTTTATGTACTTTTTTTAATCTTCTAATGTAAATCAAAATGTTAGTGAAAATAAAATTAACATTACTAGAGAGAAAAAATGAATTGGAGTTAGAGACTCGAAATCAGGCAAAAAGCATAATACCCGATCAAAGAAATCTTGAATTATCTATTTCAAACCAAGAAAAAGATATTGAAAACGGTTATGTAGGATCAGACAATGAAAAGAATACTAGGATATAAAGAAAAAGAAAGACAAGAACAAGATGCATATACTTTTAGGTTAAGTAATATCCATGAATTAAATTACGAATGTGCCACAAACAATGATCCTATATATCACACAATCTTGTATGATACCATTTATATATCATAATTATAATAATAACAAATCAAGGGTTTATTTAATTTAAAAAAAATGAGATATAAAATTGCTCTAGTGATAAATGAAGAATGGAAGGGAAAGAGGTTAAGGGTTTAATACCTTTATTAACAAAAACTAATAATACTAAAATTATTTATCGATAAAAAAAATATCCTTTAAAAAAAAGCAAATCAAGGGTTTATTTTTGTATTAAATTTATCATCTTATGAGTTTGTAATTTTTAATGTAAAATAATCATGTATTTTCTCTTGTGATTTTAAACAAAAATTTTGTAACTTTTTCATAAGCTTTTTGCTTTATAACAAAAAGATACAAAGTATAAAAAACAATACTTACTCAAAAGACTTGTATGAAAATTTACGGACTTTTAAAACTAGTAGTATGACGTTATATATATTACGGTAATATCAAAGTAAACCCCCGAACAACTTCATTTTTTCATATAGTTGAAAATGTGTTCAAATTAATTCATCATCTTTTCTAAATAAACTGTAAATCTCGTTCTCGTAAACGAGACTTCGGTTACGTGTGAAGAAATAACAACATACTCAGGAACTTTCCAAAACATTTGGTATAACATTACTATGTGCATCTCAAAATAAGTATCGGAATTGAAAGAAAAATCCATCTTAAAATAAATATCATATTTAACTTTTTAATATAATATTAACTAGCTTAGTATCTGTGTCTTTCAAAAGTATTAATTTTAATAAAAATATATATTAGTATATATAGATATAGACACAATAGCTAACGATATTAATATACAATAAAATGTTAAATATTATAAAAAAAATTATACCAAAGTTTTGTATGATATATACTATGTTTTCATATACTTGTATCTAATTTGTGTTTTTATAAAATTTTGTACTTCATAAAAATATATCCCCAAGAATTTTATTTTATATACATATATATTTTCTATATTTTCTTTTTGATAAATTGATATATTGTTGGTTAAAGAAATTTGAACATTAATTAAATAATTTAATTTAAAATATCAAAATCTTCTTTAATTGAATAAATAAGAAATTTTTTTGATTTGAACTAAAAATTTATTCTAAATGGATAAATGTTATTATTGAAACTTCAAATGATTTTTAACATTTGAACATATTTTTATTAATTAATATTTAAATATAGTTCATAAATTTAATATTTTGTTTTTTATATTTCATTCTTATAATTTGTAATTCTATGATGCAAAACATGAGTTTATCCTTGCTATGCAAAACTAATATAGCTTAATACATATATATTGTCTAAAAAATAGTATTTTAAAAATCGACTTGGTGACTGGTCAAGGTACTGAATCATTAGGTTAGTGGTTGAATCGATGGGTTGATTGATTCGCATGATCCGGTCAGTGATCGAATCGGTGGAACACTGATTGACCCATATGACCTGATTAGTGGTCGAACCGATTGATCCGCATAATAATGTCTTAAAATATTTATAAAAAATCACAAATTAAAAAACAAAAGAGTGGCTCCCTCCCATAATTGTGAAATATAAGTACTCGGTAACTAATTTGTAAATAACATCTCATCTTTTAGAAAAATTACATTAATAAACTTCTACAAATTAATTAATAAAAAATTTATTTTTATTTATAAAAAAAAAATCATCTTATTTTTTTCTACTTATTTTCTTTCTCTTTAATTAGTTAAATGCGATATTGATAGCCTTTAATTCGTTTTTGCGTTTTACTACTTCCTTTACTAGATTTGACTATCTGCCTCACAAGTTGCCATAATTATTGCCTCTCTCTCACACTCCCATTGGAGTCTCTCGCTGCCTCCTTTCCAATGGATTTTTATTTCCTTTAAAATCTCACCCATCATTTAATGTCCACATGTCTTCGCCCCACGTTTCATTTCATACAAATATATAAAGGCTGTAAAACGGAGATTAGGAGATTGGTTAAGAAATTGTTAAATAATAAAACTATTTATTGGGTAAATTAATTAATGATTAACATTTGCTATAAATAAATATTAACTATTGTCTTTGGATATTTATTAAAATAATTTTTTATTAGGATACATAAAATTATGATGTTTATAAATTATTATTAATACTCATATATCATCTCAATAATACTTGTTTTAGTTTTTTAATCGATATCATTAGTTAGCAAAGACTCATAAATAAATTACTATAATCAAATTTTTGTGTCTCTAGTATATTTTACCTTAAAGATTTTAAAAAGATTATGACAGTAGTGTGATGTTGTTGTACTAGTAGTATAAACAATAAAAATAACGCTTCAGCTTTTTTCCTCTCCCACACGAGTAATAATTGCTACCTACATTTACACACTTACTCCACTCACGATTTCCTACTTTTTTCTTTCACCTTTCATTTTCCTCTTCTTTTTGGTACAGCTACTACCGCTTCAACTTCTTTTCATCTCAATCTCAATATCTTCTCTCACTCTCTTTCAGTTCTACAAGGTTGTCTTAACATGGGAATCGAAGAAAAAGCGGGAGAAAGAGATGCCCAGATGCTCAAAATGGAAGCTTCCGAAAGAATCTGATCACTTTTCTTCGTTAACGAAAAAATGGAAGCGCCGATAGAGGTCGCGACGAGACCTGGAGTCCTGGACGCTTGGAGATGGAGGCCGCGACAAAGCCTCAAGCTGCTGTGATTGGTGAGATGGAGGTCGCGAAGAAGCTCAAGCTACGCTGCTGTGTTTGTTGAGCTCGAGTGGAGAAAAATGAAGCTTATGCACAACCCGGCCCGGTCCAGTCATCGACTCTAGATCGGACCGATCGAATCGATCCGAGTCTGCAAACTATGCTAAAAAAGATATATGGTTAACTAAAAAATATTAAAAGGGAATGAAATAACAGAAAAATAATAATTAATAAATATTGAGTGATATAACAGAAAAAATATAATATATTTTACATTAATTTGCATAAAAAATAAGTTGAAAATAGAATTAATAGAGTAGAGGAAAAAGTAATAGAATGCTTTAACCATATGAAAATTTTGAAATTATTTTTAGTGAGTTGTATAACAATAAAATATGGTAAGAAAAATATTCTATTAGAATTTTTAATATTAAAAATCTTCCTTTAGGTCTTGTTTAAAAGATATTGTAAGTTATATATATATATATATATATATATATATATATAAAGTACAATTAAAAATAAAAATTAGAAAATATACTAGAATAAATACTTGACCTTGTCTTACTTTCTCTGAAATCATAGGTGGGAGAGAATGATCGAAAATATATGTAATGCATGATGATGTTGTTAGAACCTTGATTGAAGTTTGTCACATTCCAAAGTTTAAGAAGAGATTCTTTATGGGCTATGGAAATGAAGTCAAAGCATTTTGAGTCTAGTCTCTATCTTAAAGAAAGGTCATTATCGTCTTTGACAAACTCTCCATGATGCATTCTATATCTGATGAAGATTTGGGTAAGACTAAGGATGACACTAAGCAGGTGGAGTTTGAGAGCTCCACAATCAGAAACATTAGTGGTCAAAAGCAGTTTGAAGCACCTAATTAGACTGATTAGGATCTTCAAATGCACTATCAACATCAAAATTCAGCACCAATTGAGGGGATTGACTGGAGGAGTCAAAACCATTTGAAGTAGCGCCCAAAACCACAACACCCAAAAATTCAAAAACGAAAATCAAAGCTCTTGAAAGATATGGCTTTGATATAATGCCTTATGCGTTAGAGGTAGCAAAAGAAATTGATTAATTCAAACCAACCACTTATCAAGAAACAATTTCCTATTTTGAAGTTGAGGAGTGGACGATGACTATGAATGAAGAGATGACATCCCTTCAAAAGAATTAGACTTGAAATTTAGTTGAGCTACCTAAAAGAATACGAGTAGTGAGGTGCAAGTGGATCTTCAAGAAGAAATCTAGGTCGTCCTTGAAGAAGTCGCCTGTTATAAAGCACATATGGTAGTTAAGGGCTACAGTCAAAAGGAATGGGTGGACTACAAGGAGATATTCTCTCCAGTAGTTTGACACACTTCCATATGTGTTTTGTTGACCCTAGTGGCAACTCAAAACATGGAGTTAGAGCAACTTGATGTCAAAACTATCTTTCTTCATGGAAGACTGGAGGAAGGCTTTCTGATGCAACAACTTGAAGGTTTTGAGGTGGAAGGTGTTAGACTTTTGGCAAGCGTACCAATTGTCATTGTAAGTTACAAAATTTATAAAAGTTCATCTCCACAGGGACTTGTGCTACTCAGTTAATTCAAATAAAGCTTAACAGATTAATAGTTTATGTACAGTGAGTGTGAACGAAGTTTCATGTAGTTGCGGATTAACAGAAATGATGAAAATTTAGAAGAAACGGAAATAATAAACTTAATACGGAAGATTACGGAAGATTACGAAAAGTTACGAAAGATTACGAAAACTAGTAAAACGAATTTGTTTAAGTTAAGAACGTAGGATTGGATTTCATCGTTCATACCCCTAGTATTCAATTAATATTATCATACATAAGTTATTTTCTATTATTATTGATGCACACATAAAATCACCCCAAATCGATCTCTCGCATTTGAGAATCCTAAGAATATTTATCAAATATCGATTTCTCGCATAAGAAATAAATATCCCAGCGTTACGATTATATTCGCGTGTTTATTTGCAATCTAAACGTTATGCTCTATGTCTAGCAACGTAACGTAAAAAGTAAATTTATTCAGTTCAAACCCTAAGATTACTTTTCAGTCTCACTTCGAATTTAAGTTCGTGATACTAGTGATCAAGTAGGATCAAGCATTAAGCACGGAATAAAATTACCAATAATAAATAGAAAAGACTTATGCATAAATAAATATTAAAAGAGATACTTAAAAGTAGAAGATTACATCCAATCCATAAGAGAAACTAACCAAGCATGGAGAGAACCTCCTTAAGAGAAGAATTGATGAAGGGCTTCATCACCGCTTCTTTCCGGCAGAGTCTCCACACTAAATCTCACTTCTCTCACTTTCCTAACCTACCTAATACTAATATTTAAGAGCCTAAACTAAAGAAAAAGCTTAAGAAACAAAGGAAAGAGAAGAATGGAGGTTTGGAAGAAGTGTAGTTGCCTTGGGGGTGCTTGGGTATTTATAGGAGGTGATCTGCTCGAGTTCACTCGTCCAGGCGACCATTTTTGCCTTTGTTTGGTCGCTTGGGCGAGTTAAAACCAACTTGCAGCCCACTTGCACGTCCACTTGCCAAATTGGAGGCCCATTTGCTGTTTTTGCTCGCCCAAGCGAGAAAAATACACTATATTAGCTCGCTTGGGCGAGTTAAAGGTACTCTGGTGGGCTTTTGGGTCTGATTTTGCTTTCTGCACCCCCAGTTTTGCTGTTATGAGTCATTTTTGGGTCTGATTTGCTTTCTGCACCTCCCAGGTCTGCTTCTTTTAGTCATTTTTGCTTGCTTTAAATTTACAGAAGCTCCGGAATGTCACGAACGCTAGCAAAATAAAAAGAAAAGTTGGATGAATATTCAAGAATCATAAATGCTAAATGCGAAATATAAACTAACTAGATTAGGGCAAATTTTTATAAATATTCTTAGTTAGAACACAAGATAAGTGCCTTAAATGTAATCCAAATTTCACTAAGATATGGCACTTATCAGAAGGAAAGGAAATTTGTGTCTGTAGATTGAATATGTCTCTTTAGGGTTGAAGTAATCACCAAGACAGTATTACAAAAAATTCAGTGAGATCATTATCTTTCATGGGTACATCAGAAGTCCTTATGACTCATGTGTTTATCATAGCAAGGTGGAAGATGATTCACATCTATCTACTACTCTTTGATGACAAGCTCATAGCATATCAAAATTTGTTGGCAATTCAGAAGTTGAAGTCACTACTTAATAGTGAATTTGAGATGAAGAAGATGGGAGCTGCTGAATAGATTCTAGCCATGGATATCAAGAGGAATTGAGTTCAGAAGAAGCTTTTTTGGTGTTAGAAGAAATACATTCACAAAGTGTTGAATCGTTTTGGGATGACATTCACAAAATTAGTATCTACTCCTCTAACAACATCCATTCGTCTATCTGAACTCAATATTACTCAATCATAATCAAAGAAGGAATACATGTCTAGTGTTCCTTATGCAAGTGCTATAGATAATCTCATGTATGTTACGGTATGCACTAGACTGAACTTAACACAAGTAGTTAGTGTTGTGAGTAGGTATAAAAAAACTAATATATAATAAAAAAACATTAAATATTAGTGTAATATTTATTTGTCATACTACTAATGTAGATTTACATTGTTTATATTAAAAATTAAATAAATATATAAATGATATTTTATCATTTGATTCTCTCAATATATTTTTATCCGTTAATAAATGATTTTTTTTTGTAATAATAGACACACACTATATATAAGTGCTTAATTGTGATTAAAATGGGTTACGAATCTTATGATTCCTAGGAAATTTTACTCCTATGTTATGGTTTTAACCCTGTTCTTGAAATTCAGTTAAAAAAAAAATTGTTCTTGACATCATTACTCTGATGAGAGGGTATTCGATTTTTATTTTTGGTAAATGAATTGCACTAGGGTTTACATTTATGACTTTATGCTAATTACTTTAGCCTCTTCACTACTCTAGTCTTAATAAAGTATCCTTTTTTCTGTTAAAAAAAACAACTCTAGTTCTTTTTTAAAAGGCACTACTCTATTCTTAATAGCTTATTTTGTTGAGAGTTTTTATTTTGAAACTTAGGATATCTGTCGGTTGAGAATTCAAGATTAATCCTTTAATGTAGTGATTTTGATTTAAGGGTTAATATATTTTAATATATATTTTTTTATATAAAATAAAATTTAGGGGGGATTGAACTTCTTAATACATATTTAAGAGATAAGGTGGTTTCTCAATCCTGACACACTATGGTGATATATTTTTCAAACTTGAAAGTTGTATATCTAGTTTACCACATTTCTATCCAAGGTCATACAATAAGTTTAAGTAAAAAAGGATCATCATTGGACATTTATTCGGACTGAATGCACCTTATTGAAGAAGAGAGAAGTGGCTTTGATACAAAAGGAAGAAAACAATTGAAGTGTAAAAATATCGCAAATGTAAGTTTAATATATATATATATATATATATATATATATATATATATATTATAAATTTTGCTTATTCAATGTAAAAGACTTTTCATAGGAGTTGAGATGTTTGAAATGATTGTTTGGTAAAAGCTGTTTAAGACATGCATGGCGCGAAATTGACTACACGACGTTCAGCAACAATATTTTGATTAATGCCTCGTAGATATTTTTATTATTTGACTGTTTACGGCCATCCACGACCATGAAATTTAGATTGTGCATCGTAATATTTAGCGGTTTAAACTTTTAAATCGGTTTTGAGATTAGATTTATTTATATAAAAAGTTGTAATTTTATTTGACTTAATTTGAGAATGATATTATATTTGAATTAATTTAATGTAATTTTTGGTGATTTAGATTGACTCTATTGTTTACATTTCTCTTATTTTTTTAAAAACTTTTAAGAGTCGATATTTTATTTTTGAGCCAATATATTTCATTTTTATTAGTAAAAATATATATAAAATTAGTATATTTGTGATTTTGTTCGATTGTACGTAAATATGAAACTTTAAAATTAAACCACAATAAACCAAAACAAAATTGATTTTTTCAAATTTTAATCAATTTTAGTTTTCTTTTTAATTTTTCCAATCAATTTAGGAATTTAAAATGGTTTGTATAAGTTGTTAAATGCTCCTAATAATGCCCTACCGTGTGGAATTCTAGATTGAAAACGACCTCCGTGAACAACAGGTTGCTTTCATCACCTTCTCAGCATTGACTCGCATTGACTCCCTAAACATTAGGTAGGTTGCTTTCTAAGTATACGATGGACCAGTAGGCTTAGTGGTCCTTTAGGTTTAGTGGGCCATTTTGGGCCAACTTTTATTGTCCATTGGATTTATTAGTATAATAATATAAGGTCGGGACGAAAATATCCGTAATTTTCTATTAAACCAAAATATCAGTTAGTTATTATTGGATCAAAATGTCAGTTAGTTATCATTGGACCAAAGTGTCAAGTAGCTGTTTTTTGAACCAAAATGTCAGTACATTTCCATTGGACTAAAATGTCATTAAGTAATCATTTGACCAAAATGTCATTAATTTTCTATTATATCAAAATGTCGGAAATTTTTTGTTGGATCAAGATGTCAATACGCTTCTATTGGGCTAATTTATCATACCCCAAATTTCGTTTCATTAAGGGTAAAATATAATTTAAGGGTAAAATCTTCCCTCTTTTTTTTTTCGCTGCAAGCATAATAATAACATTATAATAGTCACTTAAAAAATAGGAACATAAGTTAAAAAAAACATAATAATAACCATAATATTGATTAATAATCATAATAATTTGTCACAATAGTGTATGAATGCTTATTTTGGATAGTTTCTATTGTGACAGACAAGTTATAGTTATTAATCAATATTATGGTTGTTATTATGTTTCTTTTAACATATGTTTGTTTTCCTATTTTTTAAGTAATTATTGTAATGTTATTATTATGCTTGCAACGATAAAAAAAAGAATGGAAGATTTACCCTTAAATTATATTTTACCCTTAAATAAAACGAAAGTTTAGGTATGACAAATTAGTCCAATAGAAACGTACTAACATTTTGGTCTAAAAAAAGTTACTAACATTTTGATCCAATGAAAAATTACCGACATTTTTGTCCAATGGTAATTTACTGACATTTTGGTCCAGTAGAAAATTACTGACATTTTCGTCCAATGATAACTTATTGATATTTTCGTCCAAACTTATTCAGTAGCCATGTTGGTAATCTTTTTTGTGACATTTTCATCTATCTGTGCCATGTAGGCTCTTTCATTAATGGTAACGGACGAAAGTTAATGAAATGATAGATTTGTCACATTTTTTACACTTTTGGAGACTAAAATTTGAATTTTTATTAGGGGTGTTCACGAGTCGATTCGGCTCGATTTTGACCAAATTTAGAACCCAACCCAATCAAATTTGATCGATTCAGTTCGATTTTCAGATAAAAATTGAAACTCAACCCAACCCGTTCCTGAACGGTTTGGTTTGGTTCGGTTCGGACTTATAGGTTACCCATTTAAATATAATCTTTTTTCTTAGAACTACTATTTTATATCATGATTCATTCAAATATCCAATACAATTAACATAATAGGGTAAATAGTCATTTTCGTCCCTAAATGTGTAGAGACCCGACAAATTCGTTCTTGAAGGATGAAAATTCAAATTTTAGTCATCGAAAGTGAAAAAAGTACAACAAATTTATTAATCTGTTAACTTGAGTCCATTACCGTTAATGAAAGAGCCTACGGGTCACAAATGGACAAAAATATCAGCAAAATGATTGTCAACATGACTATAGAATAGATTGGATCAACATGCCAGTAAATTTCCATTTGACCAAAACATCAGTAAGTTTCCATTGGACAAATTTGTCAGATCCCAAATTTCGTTTCATTTAAGAGTAAAATGCAATTTAGGGTAAATAGTCATTTTTGTCCCTGAATGTGTAGAGCACTGACAAATTCGTTCCGAGAAATGAAAATTCAAATTTTAGTATATCCATTTACATGCATTGCAAATTTGTTACAACTATTTATTTGTCTTCTCAGATCATTGACACATTATTGGAACATAATAGTATCATAGGATATTTTTGTCCAATGGAAACTTACTGACATTTTGGTCCAATGGAAACTTACTAACATTTTGATCCAATCTATTCAGTAGTCATGTTGGTAGTCATTTTTGTGACATTTTCGTTCCTCTGTGCCACGTAGACTCTTTCATTAACGGTAACAGATGAATGAATTTATCGCACTTTTTTTTCACTTTCAGAGACTAAAATTTGAATTTCCATATTTCGAGAACGAATTTGCCAGTACTATACACATTTAGAGATGAAATGACTATTTTCTACAAACTAATATTTTGCAATAAACTTTGGTGCAACCAGATTTGTTGAAACAAATGAACAAAATATGATTCGTTAATATTATAAACATTTGCAGTTCTAACACTTGGAGTCCAATATTAATAATATTTTAAACCAAACCAAACAACTCGAGAAATTTTGACCTATTTTAATCGGTTCAGTTCAGTTTTGATCGGATCTATAGATCTAAACTCGTTACCCAACCCGTACAATAACGATTTTGATCGGTTCGGTTCGGTTTTGACCCAAATACAAAAATGACCTAACCCAAACTGTTTAGATCAGTTTGAGTCAATTCGGGTTCGCGGATGACCTGTACCTGTGAACACCCCTAATTTTCATCTTTTAGGAACGAATTTGTCAGCGCTCTACGCATTCAGAGACGAAAATGACTATTTATCCTTACAGTAATTCAAAAATTTACCGTTGCTTAATTTATCGTTGCTTAATTTTCAATTGACTGAGAAACAATCTAACAAATTTAACATCCAAAACATTTATGCACTTCGAAGTCGTTGCGGATGCCTTCTGCTGCCTGATTGGCAAGCGTACCAATTTGTTCAAGTAATAATAAAATGGTAAGATCGAGTGTCGAGTCCACAAAGACTTTGATTATACTCAGAGTTTGTACATATAAAATTTTAAGCAATGAACAGAATAAATTTTTTGGGTTTTCAAGTGATAATGTGTGTATATATATATATATATATATATATATGCATAATAAAATAAACAGCAAAATAGATTAAGAGCCAGAGAAGAAAACAAACACTTGGAGAGTTGATTGAAGGTTGATGTAGGATTATGAAATACGTTAAGTGTTCAGCCTACCAAAACTACTCTTTATGCAATGTTAACGATTTTTCACTATTTAATATTATTTTACATATTACCTTCATTCTCTAATTTACTCTAATCATAATCTCTCATATGAAAGAGCATAATTATCTAATTTCATTCCCAATCCCTCAGCAAGTTACATCAAATAATTTGCATTAAGAGTAGAGATGTATATTTCAAGCTAAACAATGTCATTCTATCCCTAGATATGAATTGTCTAGATATTATTTCCCAATTCTCAGAGTATAGACATTTCCCAATGCGTAAACCCTAATAAGATTATATGCACATAGATGATCAGATCATAAACATGACAGAAGATTCAGAAAAGAACAATAATATGAAGATAACATTAAATAGATAGTAAGAATTGCTACATCAAGAGTGCTTAGTTGCTGAACCCCCAACAATCAGTGGTTTAGTCTCTCATTGGCATGAGAGACTTACAAAAAAGAAAGAGAACATGAAAGAAAACTGATAGTATAAGGGACATAAGCTCACTTTTGTGGAATGGATTATTCTCTCCTTTGTGCCTTCGGTTTCTCTCTGACTTCTGATTTTATAATCAAAATTTTGCTTTATTGAACTTTTTTTATATTGATGTCGCTCTAAGCTCATATGTGCGCGCTAAGCTAATATGTGCGCACTAAGTCCATATGTGCACACTATACCAGATCCTCAATCCATCTTCTAAGTCTTTAATGTGTAATCCTACAAAAAAAAATACAACCAACACACTATAAATCAACTAATTTTAGTCTTTACAGGATAAAAGCTCAAAAAAGCTAAATTTCTACGTTTCGATCACAAAAGAAACATTAAAAAAGGAAAAAAAGATAATTATTATATAATTTAAATACACAATTTACTTATAAACAACGATTATCACATTCGATCACCACTTTTTGGGTTCAAATAATGGAAAATGCTATGAGTATTCAACGAGGGAAGACTAAAAGTCTACCGCCGAAAACAATTATCAAGGAGTGCAAAATCATAAATCGAAAAAGGTGGGATATTCGGGACATTTGGTCGACGATGCTCCAACCCATGGTTTCCATCCGAGAACTCGTTCTCAATGACAATCACTTTCCGACGGGTTCATAAAACAACAACGCCTATCAAAGAATTTGGGATAATAAAACAAAAGGACAAATGAGTCAAAAATATTTATATTATAATTTTTTTATAAAGATAAAATCTTAGTTTAATTACTTAAATGTTTTAAAACTTGGTAACTTACTAACATTTTCGTCCAATGGTAACTTATTGACATTTTCCTCCAAAATCTATTCAGCAGTCATGTTGGCAATCATTTTTGTGACATTTTCATCCCTCTGTGCCACGTAGGCTCTTTCATTAATGGTAACGGATAAAAGTTAATAGAAGGATAAATATGTCACACATTTTACACTTTCAAGGACTAAAATTTGATTTTTCATCTTTCAGAGACAAATTTGTCAACGTTCTACACATTCAAGGACGAAAGTGACTATTTATCCTTACTGTAATTGGGCATTGATGCCGAGCCTGAAGTGAAGTGAAAGTGAATATCTATGTAAGGTGGCTTTCATCGAGATGTAGTTCACTTTGTTCATGTGTATATCTGATAGGGTGTTCAGAGTTCAAGTTTATTCGTAAACCAAATTATATTGGATTAGATTTTTTAAAGTGTCTAGATTGAATCTAATTTAATTTAACCCAATTAAGACTCAATTATAAACACGTTGGATAATGAGTTCCTTTTTTTTAATACGATCCAATCTATACCATACAATTAAATTTATTATTAAATACAAAATACATTAATTGTTATCTCACATTATTTATTATATTATTAAATTAAACCATCCATTATTATTTTTTCTTTTTTAAGTTACTTTCTATTTCTATCTTGATTTTGTATATGTTTTCTCATGCTAATACAATAATTTATTTCTATCTAAAATAACATATCATATTAGCATTGAAATTATTATATACTTATAAAGTTTTAGGCAAAAACAAATTATTTTTTAAAAAATATATTTACAAATTATATTTTTTCAAATATTTTGACTTGACCCAACCCGATCCTAAACGAGTTAGGTTGGGGTGGGTTTGTAAAAAAAATTACACAAATTCGATCCAACCTAACTCGTAAAAGTTTGAACGATTTGGGTAACGAGTTTAGTCAAACCCTACCCTGAACACCCTTTATGGCAGATGTGTTGTGACTTTTGTAGCATCTCTCATTGTCGACTTCTCGGTGCTCATACACTTCTAACTTCACACGGTAATACTTCACTCAACTTTTTGTTGGCCAGAATCTTTCGTATATAATCATTTATGAGATATCGACAACCAGCTCTGACACCGCTCGACATCTTTCAAGATCGTTGATTGTCCCTACAAATCAATACAAGACTTTACAGCGTGGTTTGTCCTTACTCACACGCTTTCCAATAAAATTTTCAGAATGTCACTCATCATATAATTGCTCAAAGTCAAACATGTTTAACTGTGGAATTCTTACATGATGAGTTACCGAAAAGTAGATGCATCTTGTTGGTATAGGTAGTATCAATCAATTCCTTTAAGTCATCTTCAACTGTATAATCTCACACCTGCAAAGTCTCTGGATCTCTCTCATTCCGATGTGATTTGCACGGGGTGTTACAACTTTAGTGGAGATGCAGTTCATATTTTAGTTCACTTTCGTAATCCCTAGTAGACACTTACAAGATTGGGATCCTTTCTCTCACTAACTAATGAACTTTTGTTAGTTAAGGGTGAAAAGCTCATTTTCCACTTAATAAAATATTCATTGGAAAAAATATAAAATAAAATACCAATCGGTATAGCCTACTGTTACAAGTATTATCGCTTGGTCCATTCTGGACCATTTAAATTGCTTGTCAAGTGAAGCAATGGCCTCTTTCATATTAGTGTTTTGATTCGTGCTTGTGAGAGCTGTGAGCAAGGGATTTACTTTTGAGGCTTAATTGAAATTTTGGTCATTTAGATATCAAAATTGTGTGATTTTAGTCTTTACGTTCTAATTGTGTCAAGTTACTTAGATATCATAAATGTACAATTTTAATTTTAATGGTCTCTTTTGGATCCCTAGTCCTCACGCCTTGTAGATTTGTGGTTTTAGTCTTTTAGGTTGTTTTGTTTTGCTGGAAGTATGGTATCCTTAGAGTCGGAAGTCATTGGACTAATCCTCAAGGCATGGAGATCATGAAGTGGGTTTTGTTTCTCCCAACAAAGTCTTCTCTAAAGCAGACTAGGGAATCGAACCCATCACACAATTAAAGCCTAGAGTTCAGTCAATAATTATTTCTGCCAAAGATTGAACTTGAGTGTTACTCGAACGATTCAACCTTAACTTTAGTACATTAACTACTTGTGCTCAATCACTTGGTTAAAATTATTTTAGTTTAATTAGAATTTGGGGTTCGAGTTCTAAATATATATATTTGTGTTGAATATTTAGAAAGAAAGAGTAGAGTTTGTTGTCTATAAATATATTAATTCAACTTAAATAAAATTATCTCCAATAAATATAACAACATAAATAAAATGAAGTTAAAATTATACATTATTGTTATGAAAAAATTATCTTTGCTAAAATCTTTAAATCTTAAAATGGTGTATTTTTTTTTAAAACCAAAAAAGGTGTCATGTTTCCAATCAATTGTTAAAGCACAGATACTCATGGATATGTATGGATACACATCATCGCTAAAATACTATGTATATATATTTCTGATAAAAAATATATAAAAATTCCAAAAATTAATAAAAATTATAAATATTACAGAAAACAACACGGTAGAAGTAAGAAATATTAAATTATATAATTATAATTTTAAATTTACACAAGGGTATAAGTACTTAAAAAAACCATTTTCAATAAATTTCATTTTGTTTATCTAATCAACATTGTATTACTGTACTTATATATGTAAATACAAAAAAA
>PYAF01005151.1:0-14401 GCA_007407185.1 Glycine tomentella | reverse complement strand
AATCTTCTTAATTCCATGTCATCTTGAATGATATCAATCTTCAGGATTCTTCAAATAATCTCATCAATTATGCTGATCTTCATAAATCCAAAATATCAATAACTTCAAAATATCGAATCCAAAATATCAGTAACTTCAAAATATCAAATAATTATTATCAGTGCAATTAATCTAATAATATGACATTCATTATTTGTTAACATCAAAACTTTATAAATCTTTTTATGCATAAAGGGTTCAACAAATATCCAACAAGGCCAATGAGAACCTGTAGGGAGGTAACGAGAATGACTTATCCATGTAACCTTCTTGTATGGATTCAAATTCAACGTTGCATCATCATAGAGAAATCCATCACTTTCCTTTCCAATGGAATACTTATCCCTGTAACAACAAATTCAAAAAGGAAAAAATAAATGCTAACCTCATATTCAACCTCAAAAAGGCCAAAATCTGAACATAAAGTTCTTTCACTCTCTAATCACAACTTTAATGTAGCCATACCTCAAGTTGATGCTATGAAATGATAAAAAACTCCAAATATAGGGTTTTACAGGTACAAAAAAAATGAATTGTACATAGAGAAGAAAAACCAAGAGGCAAGAACTTACTTTATAACAACGGGCTCTTATGTTGTGACTAGTACATCAATATGACATAATCAACTCCTTTAAGACCCAAATTTTCCAAATAAACCTGAAGAAATGAAACAATTTTGGAATCATTCAAAGATCAGTCAATGTAGGAACAATGCAATCAATCCCTAAATACCAACACACACACAAAGACAAAATATTATGCCTTGCAAAAAAAAAAAAGAAGACAGAAGATTATAGGGCGGTTTGCAAACGTCAAGCAACAATGGCACCTCATTCTCGAAATTTGACGTTATCATAAGCACTCACGTTGAATCCATTAAGAGGTTCAGCCTTCAAAATCATTGATGGTTTGGTGCTTACGGGCAGTTCAAAGAACATAGAAAAGAGAATGGAGAGTAGAGATAACAGAGAGCAAAGATACGACTTACCAGCATTAGGGTTTTAGCATAGTGGCAGAGATACCTATGACATGGTGGCGAAAAGAGTAGTGACAAGTGGTAGAAGGAGGGCACAGAGGCAGATATTGAAACGATGATGAGAGTTTCAAGCTTATACAATGAATGTAAGGGAGTGAATGGAAGAGGGGCTAAGAGCCAAAGAAATGTGGAAGTAATACTACCTTATACAACACTATTTTTGCAAAATGTTGTATATCTTTTATTAAAGTAAATATACGATGTCAAGTTTAGGAAAAGCATTGTATACTTTTTTATTTTAATTTATTTTAATTTTTTTAAAGTAAATATACAACATCCATTTGGAAAAACACTATTCAATTTTTTGTTTATTTATTTTTAAGTAAGTATAGTGATGTTGGTAAGAAAGCACTGTATATAGTTGCCTAATTTACATTCCTTATTAAAAAAAGCATTGTATATACGTTTTTCCTCTCTCTATATATATATACATCTTTCTCACTTTTGTGTATTGTTAGGATCCATTGAAAAATTTGTGTACCTTGTTTATACCTTTCTTTTAGTTTGTGGTTTACTTTAGTTTAATTTTTTTCTTAGTCTTTCTTTTAGTTTTATCCAGGAGTGCAAAAGATTAAGTGTGAGGTATTTTGATTGAGCGTTTTTAGTTTAATATTTTTCTATTATTCTTGGCTTATTTGACTTCTCTTGGACTTTTATTTTCTTTCTAATTTAGTTTTTGTCTTAGGCAAGCGATTGGGCTTAATTGATAGTTGTTGCTTATTTTCAGATTTTTTGCTTACTTGACCTATCTTCCTTATACAGGGCCTAGAGAGCTCTACAGAACTCCAAATGGCACATATGAGTAGTCCTTGGAAAGAAAAGGAAAATATATACAATTTTTTCTAGAGATAAGCCAAGGCCAATTCTGTGATTTTGAGGGTCATTTTAGGCTTGGAAGTCAGAACCTCTGCACTTGAGTTTTGGGTTGAGAATTGGTGTAATTAGTAATTAGTCAGATTAGATGGGTTTAATCATGACCCATCCTTTCCTACTAACTCGGTCACTATACATTAGTGCAATTAGTTAGTTGATTGTGATACTTCATTTTAGCACAAACAAAATTTGTAGTTTCTTTTAGAAGTTTTCAGAATTAAAACATTTTCTCTCAATTGTTTTTCATTAATCTTCATTGTTCTTCATTTTCTTTTGTATTTGCATTTATGTTTTTCCATTTTCTTGCACTAATTTCGTGGGTCTTCCATTGATGATGAGGCTAAATAATCAATCAATCCAAGGATCCAGCTCAAGCAAGGAGAATTTGAGTTCTGATTTGATATTTCAATTTCTGCGTGAATGTTTATTTTCTTCTTCAATCCTGTATTCGATTTTCATGATTATGAATGTGTTTAGGATTGAAAACGGATTAGGTTATGAATTCATTTCCTAATTTTAAATTTTAATCACAGATTATTTGGATGATATAAATCAATTGTGTGTAAGCTTCATTGCATTTATAGTTTGACATCTTATTTACTAGTATGCAAAAAGAAGCATGTAAGGAACGCAAAGGAAAAAAATCATGTGACAAACAATACATTTTATATAACAAACAGCCAACAAAACCATCTAGTACCTAACTCACTTATCTTGAACTCAAGGCACTGATAGACCTAGCAAGTCAGAGTGTTACACAACATTTAATATACTTATTCAGCAGAAGCTACAGAAATTTAAGAAAGCATCCAATTTAAGAAGGGTGAGAAACAACAAGGGACCCTAATGAAATTAAGAAAGCACGAAAAGATTTGCCCCCTTAGATTTTTGGCCACTTTTACTGCTCCAAACACCATTCATCCCACACCATCTTATGCACATCTTTCTCTATTTTCTTAAATTGCACCACCCACCATAGTCAACTACTTGCCTTTATCGCCTTTTTTTTTTTCTTTCGTGCCTTTGAACTCAACTTTCACTCTAAAGTATACTTATAAAAGCCCTTCCTTTTTTTTCCTATATTACTATTACTCTTATTACTTCTCCTTAAACCCCATCCTTTCCCCATTCCAAATTAAATTCACATGGCATCTACAATATAGTCTTAAAATTAAAACCCCATCCCAACCCGTTAAAAATTTTCACAGCCACAAAATTCCCATACAAAAAATAAAAAAAACACAGGCCAAATTTTTAGAAGCACAAAAACCCTAACCTCATGAAGTAAAAAAATAACAGGAATACAAATCACAAGTTCATGGGGAGAAATGAACACCAACATTGTTCAAATTTAATAAACTAAAAAAAGGTGAAACCTTACAAAAAATAAACACAACCCTTCTCAGTGAGTGAAGACCAACGAAGGGCCAAGGATGACAACGGGGTAACGATGACGCGCGACAAGAGTGAGAGGAAGAGAGGGATGGGGAGGCCATGAGAAATGAATCTAAGAGCACAAGGCAAAGATCCTTGAATCCTTCTCCCACTCTCCCTCAAGTTTGCTCGCTCTCTCTCTCTCTCTCTCTCTCTCTCTCTCTCTGTCCGTCCTTCCTTCCTCTTTCCCCTTCTGTTTCTTCGCTAACCCTATGTTATTTTAGAGAATTTGAAGGTTTTTAATTTTTTAATAAAACTCCCAGTAGGATCTACTGAATGACTCGGCAAGCAACAATTAAAAAAAAAGGGGTGTTGGGTAATATGCGGGTGTAAGTATAATTTTCCATCAAAATATTGGATGCGTTGATATTCGTTTCTTCTCTGCAAAATGAATACTGCATTTTTTTTATTTTTCTTTGGTCAACATTGACAACAAGCCACTACATAGAGGCTATCCGGCCCCTTAGAATCTTTTACTTACATGAACTTGCAGAATTATCCGATGCTCCCATTCAGTCTTTTAAAATTTTATAAAATTAAAACCCAATCTCAAACCATGATCAACTTCTAATGGTCTAGGAACTCTAAATATAAACGAGATCAAAACACTAGAAAACCAAGTATTAAAGACAAGAAAACTAGCATTACTCAAAACTGATACTTCCCATTTATAATGGAAAGAATATAACGAGGACAACTAATGATTTCGATACACACGCCCAATAAATATAATCTGCATGGTTTTTTTTTTTACCATCAAAAGAAAACAAGACCGACCAAGCTTGGTTGATAGATACACCATTGCAAAAGGACAGTGTCCATCAAAGCCACATTACCATGCTAAATACCAGTCTCCAATATCCCTACCACAACCTGGTACGGAATTTGTTGTAGCCAGCAAAAATCAATCTAACAATCAACCTCCCAAGTAGAAGAAGCTTAATCAAAACTTTTATTTCTGCCAGACCAAAAATTAATAATAAAGCCTTTCCTGAGTTTTTTTCAAATCCAGCTGATATTTCTTGCTCCTCATGACACTGTTGATGCCCCACTAATGGTCTGTTTAGCCACATATATTTGCTTTACCTTTGCTGAGGAAAAGTTTTTGTCTGAACCCAGAGATTGATTTCTACCTTGGTACCCTCTACGATGGGACCATTCACCCCCAAAATTATTCCTCTGAGAAACACCACCCCTCTGACAACTACCATGTCCTGAGGAATGGTCAAATTGTGAGGGCTGATTCTTGAAAGAACTACTTGCGTTCTGGTTATTACTACTACGGCTATTGCCATTCAGAACATCAACCTTCAAAGTATCTGTAATGGGGATCACGGATGGAGTCTTGTTGACAACACTCTGTGCTGAAGTCTTGGTAGCAATTGAGTTTGAAGTGTCCACTAACCCAAGTTCATCAGGCAATTGGTTGACATTCACATCAGCGGCTCTAGGAAAATTCCTATTGCCCTCAGAAGATGTTGAAGCTCGAGAACTGGGAAACCTTTTGGCATTTAATGGCTGATCAATAGAAGGGACATGGCTGAACTGAGAAGTCTGTATCCCTTCTTGTTGCTGCAATGGTATTGACAGAGGAAGTTGTGAATTAGGAACATGTGGCCATCGAGCTTGTACCGACATCTCAGTAGAGGGCTGGCAAAAATTTTACACAAATGTTAATTAGAAAGAAAAAATCTACCACATTAGATAAACTACAACAAAAGCACAGATCGATGACTTTTACTGTCTTTTTTGTACAAAGCTAAATTATAATATTGACAAATCCCAAACAACAACTATACTGACTACAGACATTGAACAACAAGCATTGAAGATTTTGTATGATTATCGCAGAAATCAACCACAAGACATCTCAAAACTTTACCTGGAAAGGAGAAACATCAAACATAGCCACAGGAGAAGCCATTGGCATAAGAGGTGAACCAGGAGCAAGATGTTGAATTGGAGAAAGCATGTTAGCAGGATTCATCTGTGAAGATGCCATATTCATACTGTTTATATCCCCCTCACCAGCCCCCGCAGCAGAAGATGCCGGAATGTGTTTCCAATCAGGCTGCTTTCCAGAGGGGATATAAGTGGTTCCCATGAAACTCAAGCCAACTTGACCAAATTGTCCAACAGGAGCAAAATGGTTATAAACAACCATGTGTGGTGGCCCCTGGACTCCTGGAATGGCTCCAGGAGGAGCAATAAAAGGCCCAGTGAACCCTGTCGGAGGTCCATAAAAAGATTCCACACCAGAATGGCACTGTTGCCAGCTCCCAATTGGCCTTGATGCTGATGTAGTACTTTTTTGAGGCTGTGACTGTGTTGTAGATGCAGACTCATCATGAGGTCCAAAAGCAAAGACAGGACCACCCATCATAGGATTCATTTCATAGAAAGGAAAATGAGAAGGAGAGCCTGAAGGAAAATGAGGAGGGACAGAAGGAAAATGTGAAATCATTTGACCCGAAGAATTTTGTGTACTTGGTAAGGGAGGCCACAAGGAAATTGGCGGAGTCTCAACAGATAAGTCTGCTGGAAGAGATACGCTAAGAGGCTCCTCGGATCTAGATTGATTAGCTGATTG
This sequence comes from Glycine tomentella, assembly GCA_007407185.1. Taxonomy (NCBI): domain Eukaryota; kingdom Viridiplantae; phylum Streptophyta; class Magnoliopsida; order Fabales; family Fabaceae; genus Glycine; species Glycine tomentella. The sequence goes on along the minus strand of PYAF01005151.1, from coordinate 8,429 downwards.
CTGTTCACAACCTACTCCTGCCCAAGTAACTAATATAGATAAATACAAAGTTCCAGAATACAAATTGGTGTTACGTCAAATTATTAACAGATGTGAAGAAGAAAGAAAAACTATGCGTAACAAAGAGGAAGAAGATTCACCTGCTACTACCCTATCAATATCTGCAGCTACAAAACTTTTACCATCTGAAGCAGGGACAGAACAAGTACCCAATCCATTTCCAACAATCTCGTCACTACTAATGGCAGCAACAGCAACAGCTGAAGCAGCTGCTTCGGCTCCAGCTTCTGCATCACAATCTTCTAAGTGACCATGAGATTCATTACCATGTTTCTCTTTATCAAAGAAAAGATTGCAGTCATTATCAGATCCAGTAAGATTGTGGGACATTTGCATGTCTGATCTAGATGATCGAGGTGGACCAATGCCATGAGACACAACACGGCTGCTAGATGGAAGAACAGTTGGAGATGTTACTCCCCCTGAATACAAAATGCAATATGCTCCATCAGTAAGGCAACTGAAAATCCAGAAATATTACCTCAAACTGCAAGAAAATTTCCTATCACTAATCAAATGAATAACTAAACAAATCCCAATGCAAAGTTTATTTGCTAACCAAACTGAATTTTCTCTCCAGCAAGCAAGGAATTAATTGGGCTGGAAGCAGATGAAAAGGTTTTCTCCTTTGACAAAATGGATGATGTTGGCAAACTGGGTTCATTAACAGCACCAGTCATATTGCCAACAGAAGCCTGTGAATCAAACTGTTGAGGCTTCATAGCCTCATCAAGTTGTGTCTGTGTAAGTGCCATTACCTGCCATAAAATTTTGCTTTAGATTCTCTCAACAAAGGGGTTGTACAAATAAAAAAAATTCATGCATATGCCTGAATTCAAAATACTCATCTTTAAATTACACCATTTTGATCCCCATTCCCCAAACATCCCCCCTCTAAAAAATCAGAACTACTAAGTTGCTCCTAAGAAAACATTTCAGTCCCTCCAAAAGAATTAGATAGGCAAAATTTGATTATGGGTTAACTCCTCAGCCGAACTATGCTATGCATAGATTGCCATTGTTCTGTTACAGGGGGAGGAAAGTTCAAACCTGTTGACTAATTTGCACATTACCCCAAGAGCCCAAAGATGTCTGAACATTATCTAGAACCTTGTTCTTGCTTTCAAATATCACACCAGACTCAGGGTCCTTTTCACCACCAGAAACTGCCGGGAGACTTGTCTGATGTGACCTGTAATAGGAAAAAAAAAATCATTTTTTTGTACAGTGATGGCCACCAAGAAATCTTACAAGACAGAAACTACCTGCTCATCTGTGATCTTAAATCGGGCTGGGCATCAATTTTCAAAGGAGGTGTGCCTATTGGAGGTAATGCTTGGGACAATAAACTTGAATTAAATCCAGATGAGGCATCCATCTTTGTCATTCCCCGCACATCAGCAACAACAAAATCAGCATGGATACTGTTTGCCACTTCAACTGCAGTTATGGATCCTTTGGTAGAATTGGCCACAGCCAAAACACTTTGTGAACCAGAACGGGTTCTCCGTTGCGCCTAGCATTAAATAAAAAACAATTAAGAAAGATGCAATACATACAATTATGATATAAGGTTATATGTACAGACAAAAATTAAAACCTTTGCAACCCGAGACTTGGCCTTGATTTCTTTCTCTCTCTGTTCTCGACGATCATTTAACATTTGCCTCTTTGACCTTACTTCTATAAAGTCATCTTCATCACTAGGAACTTCAATTCCAGGTTGCTCAAACACACGTATAATTCCACTTTGCAATGGAGCATCAACATCTTCCTCAGAACACAAATTCCTTTTGAGATTACTCTGTCCAGGATGTGCGAAGCCCTGAGTCTTTGCTGATTCTTTTCCATCAACCTTTTCACCTCTGCTTCCAGAATCCATTCCTTGTGAATTTTCTGTAGCTGACTCTACTGTCTGTTTTCCCAATTTATTGGCGACAGCCTTCCTAGGTCCAGTCCTTATAGATACACCTGCTCCCCTCACATTGATATTTGACCTATTATCCAACCCAAACTGATCAGTCAAAACGGAATTACCAGACTGCCTCTTGTCAGCACTTTCCCGGACTCGAAACTCAGTGCGCTGCGTATTCCGGTGAGGCCTCCTCATAAATCCTCCGGAGTCTGGGCGATTAATCCTTGTAGCTGGATCTGATGATCTTGGGTTTGAATTTTTTACAGTAAAGACATATCTCTTTCCCCTGCCACCAAATTGCGTTTTTGACTCCATAAAATTCTCTTTTGAAACTGGATGAAGTGATGCATCTCTAGTTACAGGCTGAACTTCTGATTCTTTTGCACTTGATGAAATATTGCTGCTCTTTCCAACTACATTTTGATTCCCCTTCTTATCCAATTGGAAACTAGAAGTCCTACTGCTATTATTAGGATCATGGGCAGCCTCAATTCGACCCTTCTTTATTCCAGCAATATTTTCTGCATCTTCACTTGGTAGTGAACCTTGTGGTAATTTTCTTGAATTACCTGGTTGACTGAGTGAACCTTGTGGTAAGTTTCTTGAATTACCTGGTTGGCTGTCAACAGAATGATGCCTGATCTCATTTTTCATAAAGGAATCAGAAGTTTCTGGAGCAGTTTGAACTGGCATTTGACCTCCAGGGTTATGACTGTAAGAGAAACTGGATGGTATATTAGGCTGAACAAATGACATTGATGGAGGACCCAGAGGCATTATACCTTGTGATATGGGAGATGTATATCTTAGCTGGCCAAATTGAAACAAAGGAGGCTGAGATGGATGCATGTGTGAGAGGGGTGCACCAACCTGTGGATGCAGATGCAGTGGCATCTGTATAGAACCAATCTGTATGGCAGGTACGGGTGATGGTATCAAAGATGGACCAGAAAACAGACCAAATTGAAGCTTAATGGGTACCTCAGCTTGATTTGGAGCGTTAGAAGATGAGTAGTGAGGGGCAACAGTAACTGGACTCGGTGTTGTACTATGTTGGGTCAACAGGCCATTAGATGCTTCCACATTACCTAAACTCTCGGACACCACAGGGGAAAGAGAATTACTAAGCTGAATGACCAAATCTTGAGCTGGCTTCTCTGATTCCTGGAACACACTGGAAGTGCTGTTAAGATTCACCTGAGAGGTATCATTAACAGGTTGGAGGGCCTTATCATCATCACGTGCATTATCATAAGATACACGTTCTTCTAGAGTGACGCCAGAAGCCTGTTGTGCCATAAATGTTGCTTCTTCATTTTTCAATGTCCTTTCAAACTCTTCATTAGGCATGCCAACCTGTACACCCTCATCAAATCCTAATACTAGGTTATCCATCAAGTGGGGCAATCCTTTCTCCTGCAAATGCATATCTTCAAAATCCTGGTTGAGTTGAGCATGATCATCTCCTTCATGCACTTCATCTTCTTCCTGATAATCTTCATCTTCATCATATTCTTCTTGTTCCTGGAACTGCTCATTATTCTCAGTAGTCCATTCATCATCATCCCCACTAGAGACAGGACATGGAGTAACTACATTCTCATTTCCAGCAGGTTTTGCAATGGATTCATTATCTGGAGCTCCGAGGGGGCCATTTTTGCTTCCTTCAGAAGTCAATATCGTAGGGGAATCTCCGGAGTCATCCAAGTCATCTTCATCATATAGATGTGCTGGAGAACTTGGAGGGCTTGAAACAGAGAGTGAAGACTGAGAATCACACCTTGGCGTGGTTTCCACTTTATGGTCCTCATTCTCAGTAGTCTCTTGCCGGGCATTCACTACTTCAGGTTGTCCACGGTTCCCATTGTCATAACCAGTTGGGAGGGTAGAGTCACTCCTGGTTGCCTGATTATAATGCAACTCATTTTCTAGGAAAGCAGAAGGGGCAGGGTGTTCATTTTCATTTTTGTAAGTTCTGTGAACAGAACCTAGTGAAGGAGGAGGAAGTACTCGTGGCTGTCTGACAGAATAACGTGACGACCTCCCCAAGGCATAGGGTCCCTCTGATTCAGAATTTGGATAAGTACGCTCAGGGAATGGAGGAAATGGATTGGCACGGGAGCGGCCCTGCGTCCAACCATCACCAAATCTTTCAAAATAATTTTCATGAAAATCAGAATCAATCTCTGTATTTCTGCTAAGATGATCTCCATCTGCAGATTGGTTCCACCTCTGTGGTTTTGCATGAGCATATTCATCTAAATGAGGCTCTGAAATTCCTCCTTTATGATAAGGCCTTGAAGACACAAATCCAGCACCACTATTATAGTCTTTCCTCATAAATAGCTTTCCACCAATTGATAAATCTCTTCGGGGACTGTTGTGACTATTATCCTGGTCTTGTGGATAAAATGCCGAGCTGTTCCAATTCTCATATCCATCTCTTCTCCATGAATTAACTGGTTTTCCTCGATCCACAAAGGTGGAAGATAAATCTCTAGAGAAGTGAGACCTAGAGCCCATCGCCAATGCCCTATTCACACTTGATGAATCAGAAGATGCTGAAGTCAATATCCTGTCAACCATTCTTTCACTATCCTCCCAGTCACCCACATCTGTAGCACTTGATGCTTCCTTTTCATTCGATATTGCAGGCATTTTCTCATCCACAACAACTGGAGCATTACTGCCACTTTTGGATACCTCAGCCTGCCTTCTAGCAATCCTTTGCTCCAATTCTAAGAGCTTCTGCTTAGCAGCCTGTTTCCTCCTCTCTTCTTCTATAACGATCCTTTGTTTTTCTTCTTCCCTAGCTAACCTCTGTTCTTCAGCCTTCCGCAGAGCTTCAATCCTCTCTTGTTCAGCTCTCCATGCTGCCTCTCTTGCTTGTTCTTCCAATCTCATCTGCCTCTCTTCCTGTTCTCTAGCCTGCCTTACTCTTTCCTCCTCTTCTCTGCGAGCCAACTCCAATGCCCTTTCTTGCTCCTCAATGATTCGCTGCCGCTCCTGTTCTTGCATCCTCTGAACCCTTTCAAGCTCTGCCTCAAAGGATTCTCTCACAGGATCATGGAAATCAGTTTGCTTCAGCACATCCTTCTTTTTCTTGACCAGCCCAACAAGACCACCCAACAAATCCCTCCCATCATAACCAGAACCTCCAAAATCTTTCATAAACGGATCCTCCAAGAAACCCTTTTCACTTTTTGGCAAAGCCCGCTTCTCTCTACCAAAATTAAGCAGAGGATCATTAACAGGCAGCCCCTTACCACCCATTGAAAAAGCTGCTCTGGACACCGAGCTCTGGACAGAATCAGCTCTACTCCTGTTGAGTTGATCACGATTACGATCACCATACGGTTCCACCACATTATTCCAAGGCTGCTGTTTCCCACCCTGACCATCCCTCTTTGCAAAATCCCTCTTTCCAGCATCTTCATCTCTAAATGGCGACGGAACATACTTGTTACTATCCTTCCCCACATCCCTACTCCCACTCGACGGCCTCACACCAACACCAACACCATTTCTCTCATTTCCAGCATCCTTGGGAAAGGACAAATTCGAACTCCTCCAAGAATTCCCCTCCGGCCCCATTCTATCATTAGCCTCCACTTCCCTGTTCATAACCTTTCCAACTTCATTGCCCCTCAATTGTCCCCTCTTGTCATGCTTATGAGGCAAACCACCAACCCTAGGCATATCAACATCCCAAAAAGCCTCCCCCTTGGGAAAACCATGATCCCTTCCCTCCCTGCTCAAACTGTAACCAGTGTCACGTTCATCATCGGCCCAATCCAACCGTGGGTTCAACCGAACCGGCGGCAGAGGACCAGGAAAATACTCCTCCTGCTTCCTCCCAACACCACCCCCATACTTCGGGATCACCACCCGCGAACCGCGACCATCATCACCACCACCAACCACATTCAATCTGCGAGGAACACTAAACTGATCAGTAACCAAAGAACCGTCCTTCTTCTCCTCCACAAACACATTCTCATCACCCAGAGAATGTTTCTGCTTCTGATTCAGATTCTGATTCTGAATCGAATTCTGATTCTCCTGGATCTTCTGATTTGGGCCAGGCCCAGGCGCCAAGGTGGCACGCAGAGATGGAAAATCCTCTCCTCTCAAAACGGCAGACGAAACCGGCACAGCAGCCGCAGCAGCGGCCGGTTTAACTACTGGTCGCGACACGTCCTCCGCGATGGGCTTGGTCCAGCCCAAACCGGAAGAGCTGGGCCTGGCCCCGGTTCCGGAACCACCCGGGCCGGCGGGCCCACCTCCCGATCCCAGCGAATCGAACCGCTCATGCTCTTTCCGCAGCGAAGGAAGGTTCAAGGGGGGCGGAACGGAAAGCTTCGGCCCGGCCTTGTGCGAGCTGCGAGGCCGCGACGACGACGGAGCTGCGGCGGCTCCGGCGGCAGGGCGCGGCGTCCGGGCGGGTCCGAAGGCGGAGGAATGCTGGCCATAGGACTTGTTCAGATTCACTGAGACGTATTTGGTGCCGGAATTGGCTGCCATCGCAGTCGCGAACTAAGTGTGATCCAAAGCATGAAAACCCTAACTTTATGCGATTTCTTCCTCTGCTGACTTTTGATCCCGATTCAAGGATTGTTGAATTCCAACCCTAACCCTAACCCTAACCCAGTGATCTAAACGACAGGGTTGGGTGCAACTGCGATCGAAAGATGGAGGACTGGGATCTGGGCCGATGGTTATTAATTTTTGTGTTTTGTTTTTAATTTGGGTTTGAAAGGGAAGGGGAGGAGTGTGGGATAAGAGGATCAGTTAAGGGGGCGCAGGATAGAGCCCAGCGCTGGTTAAGAGAGCGACCAATAGGAGAAGCCCCACTAGTCTAAGCGGCGAGAGAGAGAGAGAGAGATTAACGTAAAGTGAAAGTTCGAGTTAACCTTAACAATGTGAGAGCGAGCTGAGCAAGTAAGCCAAACCAAAAAAATGGTTTTTCTTTTCTTTGTCTTTATGTCTCTTCAGTCTCCCCCTGTGTTTCTACGTATTTATGCTTTGAGACACACCATTTAAATATTCGAAAATTAGGCCAAATAGCATCTTTTTAAAATCTCAGTTAAAGTTCTTTATTTATTTAATTATTTTTGTCTAATTTGTCCTTTGTTATTGTTCTATTTATAATCTTTTTATTTCTATATTATATATTTAAAAAACACTCTTTGAGAATAAAATAACATTTAATTGAATCTATGTTGATATTTTCCATGTTTAAAATCAATATTATTTTGGGCACTTCATGCTTATACATATTTTAACTAAAACGAAAAAAGAAAAAGAAAAAGAAAAAGAAAGTAAAAGTATCACATGAGGATATTTTCTTTATTATTGGTTAAAATCTTAGTTAAGTTCTTTATTTATTTAATTGTTTTTTCTAATTTATCCTTTGTTATTGTTTTATTTATAATCTTTTCCTTTCTATATTATAGATAAAAAAAACATTTTTTGAGAATAAAATAACATTTAATTGAATCTATGTTGATATTTTTCATGTTTAAAATCAATATTATTGTGATTAGTGGAGAGAGGCACTCCGTGCCTTTACCTATTTTAACTAAAAAGAAAAAAGAAAAAAAATTACAAGTTAGAAAAAACTAAAAACATGAAAGTAATGAGTAGTTGTTAGGAGAAGTAATAACAAAATAAAAAAATAATAAATAATAAAATGGTCTAATGTGTATATCAAATGAAAATATTCTCTTTATTGTGTTAGAATAGATAAAGTCACTCACATATTTTATCTTTCCAAAAAAAGCTCTCTTCTCACCATTACTCTCTACTACCATGAATTTTCTCCATAAGTAGAGAATTTCACTTGCTCTTACTAAATCTTTTATTTTTCTTCTTATCAATACTACTACCTTGGTTTGTTTGTATTCCAATTAGAAATGTAAGATATGAAGAGATATCTAATTATATTATAGTAGTAAAAGTATAATATTATAAGATTCAAGTGTTCCTTAAAAGAACTTCTTCATAGTTGTTTCCTTAGACTCTACCACATAAAGTAATCAAACCAACATTCTTTCGTATGAGGCAAAAATTTAAAAATAATATAAATTAATTATTTAATTAGGAAAAGGGGGCAAACGGGACAATATTTAGGAAACTGGTGCACCCAAATACGCCCCATCTGGGCGTGTTTAAACACGCCCAAGCTAGGCGTGTTTAAACACGCCCAGATGGGGCGTATTTGGGTGCCTAGTTGCCTATATATTGGCCCAAAAAATCCCAGAATGCATAAGCCTTTCATTTTGCGTGCTGTGTAGAAGTTGCTCTGCTTCAGGATCTACAGGTTGGGATTGGATATTTTGTGAAGATTAGCGCTGCAAAGAAGTAAGTTCTAAACCCTAAACAATGTTGCATATTATTTAAAGTTGTTATATTTTTTACTTAGAAAATTGTTAGGGCCATATAAAATTGTTAG
>PYAF01005150.1:54493-97044 GCA_007407185.1 Glycine tomentella | reverse complement strand
TATTCTTATATTTTTATAATATATACTACAAATTTAATAATTACAAACTAACATTAAACATTATCTAACCTAATGTTTACAAAATATCCATATCTTCTACCCTAATGTTTACAATTTCTAACTTAATATACTGTAATATTTACAATTACTTACATCAAAATTATATGAAACAATAAAAAATTAAACAAAATATTTTAAAATTTTTTTACTAACCTGAGTAACTTCACAAAAGCTAAGAGAGTTAAATTGAGAGAGGGAAGATGAAAAATATTGCTGAAAGGGACGGCTGAAGTGAGGGAGTGGTGAAAGTGGGGGTATATATAGTGGGCCACGGATGCATAAAACGCTTGGCCCAGTGGCGTTTTCCTCACCTGAACCCGCTGCACCAGACGGCGAATAAGGTATCGCCACGTCAGCCATATGGTCCAAAAACGCTGGACCACTCAGCGTCTTGTGTTCCTTACCCGCTGGACCAACTGGCGATTTCGGTGGCGCCGTGTCAACAGCTTACGGAACTCGCTGACACCTGTAGCGGATTCCACGTGGCCTGCCCGCCCAGGACGCCCAATCTCCGCGTGCCATGTGTCACTCGTAACCCGCCCCATTTCCCAGCGATTTTTCCTGCATGGCATTCCGACAAAATATACGGACCGCGTGGCATTTGAACAAATTTTTTTCAAATCTGTGGCATTTGGGCCACTGTTCCCATTTTCTGATGTTACTGAAGCTTGCGCTCCATCAACCTGTGCTTGAGGTTGCTGCATTAGCTGCGAAGCCGCAGAAACTCATTTTTGATTCCTTGTTCTCACCATGAATGATCGAGAGATCCTTCTTAAATTGAAAGAAATTGATGAGAATTTGAATTGTACCCCAAAGATGATGCCAATGTAGTGTTATGGTTTGAACGATGGTTCTTGGCAGTAATAAGCTTTGGAACTGAGAGAATCAGAGTGATCTCCTTTCTTCACTATTGTAGATGTGTTAGTTAGGTTAGTTTCTTCATCCCGCCTGAGCCCCTTGTATACATGTTAGCTTCAGCCTCCTCTCTTGGGTTTGGGCCACCACATCTCCATTAGTGTTTGGGCCATACTAATGATTGGGCTCGACTTCCAACATGGTCACTTAGACCCATTTAATCCAAGCGTACTCTGTAAGAGTCCATCATAGCATCTTCTTTGTTTTGTTAGTCTTAGAACTTTAATTCTATAGATCCTAGGTGATAGGTGATGTGGATTGACTTTTATAGATCGTATTGAAATTAAGGAAGAGAATTAGGAGAAATTTGATTCTAACTGTGATCTATCAGTAAAATCAAACGTGACCCAAATGCACGACCAAGATTGACTACTTAATTGTGGTTATATACATGTACGCATAATAATTTTGCATAAGATGACACAGAGGTTGACTCATTGTCCATATTTATGCTATAGGTGACATACCATTTGATTTTAATCAACATACGTAGTGCTTGCATGTGCCAGTGTGACTAAAGCATGTTTGATTCAAGTCACACACTCTATCTTACATGTTGTGTACCTTTGTCTAGAAAATAGTAACAAAATTTTAAGAGCTTATAAATATGTGCCAAGGACTTCATAAAATAATTTAAAATTTTACGTACCTGTAAAACCAGGTCCTATTTCCTGGAACCATCGTGGTCGTGGTCAAGGCAAGTGCATGGTAATATTCGCCCCATTTCATGCTCGAGGTAAGGTTGATGTTTTCAGCAAGGAATCATATTTTAATCTTCATAATTACATATAAAAATATTTAAAATTTATTTTTATAAAACTTTTAGTAAGTTATTTATTCTCATGAAATGTGTTATTTTTTCCCTCAAAATAAGGTTCAGACATCCAAATCTAAGTGTATGACTTTTTAATATTGATTATATACATAATGGATTTAAATTTTACATCAATTATATACATAATCAATGTAAAAAATGTCACATTTAAGTTGATTATATATATAATCGATATAAAAAGTCATTATCATGTTTGAAAAATGTACTTATCGAGACAAAAAAAATGATACATTTTAATTTTATAAGGACAAAAGAGTACTAAAACTTTTATAAGAATGAATTATGAACATTTTCATATTTACGAACACAAAAAATATATTTTGACATTTTAATGATTTTTTAAAATTTACAATACTTAGGTGAATTTTGTGACGTGTACGTTATGTGGCATTAAAGAACAGTACAAGAATATTCAATAGTTTCATTTATACTTTAGTTGACATTACTGATTTATTTTATGAATATATTAACTCTGTAAGGACCCTCAATGGGCGCGGAAGGCGCCAAGATTCCAGGCAGATAGCGCCAAGATCCTTAGAAGAAAACCTTGTTCAGCGTGTGGCGCTGATGGCACCAGACCACTGGAAAGTGGCGCCCAGAGCGCCATGGCCACGCTAGGAGCGCCAGGTTCTCTGGAAATTGGCGTCAAGGGCGCCAGTCCGACGCTGGGAGCTCCATGATCTCTGGAAACTCACGCTTGGGGCGCCATGTTTTCCAGCCGGCGCTGATGGCGCTAGATGTGGCGCTGGGAGCGCCAGAGGTCGTGCTGGGCCACTATATAAAGTGAAAAACGCGAAAAAGAAGAGGAAAAACAGTTTCTTCTTCCTCCTCCAGCCCTGACCTCCATTAGTGACTGGTCCAAGCTTACTAGGACCTTGTTTCTTGCTTTAAATACCTTCCTTTAACCTTTGATTGTGAGAGAAACACTTTGAAGCTTGAATCCTTCTTCCTTTCTCTTGAAAACCCTTTTTTAGTGAGAATTGGAATCTCTAGAGAAAAGCTCAGAGAACTTGAGAGTGGCTAAGACCCACTGCTTGGAGAGGACACCAGAGCTCGAGGAAGCTGTCCTTTGGTTTTCTTAGTCACCATTGAGGTAAGAGACTCAAGTTTCTCCGTTTGATTTTGATTCTGGGGGTTCTCATGAATAGTGACCCATATGAGCTGGGGCTAGAATTAGCCCAGGGTTCTGTAGAGAATTATGTTCAAGGGGTTGTTCTGATGAAGTTAGAGCCTTGAGTCATCATTATTGATGAAGTTTGATTTTGGCTCTGAGTTTATGTATGAGTAGAGAAAAGGCTGGTTATTTGGCTATTATGAACCTTAGAGTAGTTGATAAAGTTGCTCATGGAATAATATAGATGTTGTTTATGAGCTGAATTGATTATAATGAGAAGCTTGAAGTTGATATGGATAAAGCAAGGATATGCTTTGTACTAGCCTGAATAGAGTCTTAGAAGAGGCTCTGGAGCCTTGCTTAGGCTGAGAGGGATCCTGTTGAGGGTCTGAGAATCACTTGTGAAGTGATTAGTTATGAGTTATGTAGAAAGGATTATAGTCCTTTCGTTCTAACGGCTTAGAACCGTTATTGATAAGTTATGTGTTTGCTCTTATGTAGGACGTGAGCTTGATAGTTCTGGTGGTGGTGATCACGAGGCCGGGAGAGCCGGTGTTTTGCCTAGAGCAGGTAAGCTCTTGGTTCTTGCATGTGAGTCCTTTACTGTGTTCTACCATGCTCCAGAGGGAGTGATGGTTCTGATGGGAGCAAATGCGTGCATATGGAAATTATATGTTAAGGTGAATGATTATTGAATTGTATGTTGTACCCTGTGATAGGGATTGATGTGTATTGATATGAGATGCCTGAATGTAATCTGAACCCTGTGATGAGAGACTGATGTTTATGGCTATGAATTGTCTGGCTTATGATATATGTGTGGTGAACTATTAGAATTGAATGTGAATTCTGCGAATGAATGGAATCCTATGGTAGTAGGATAAATGACTTGAAATTAAGAAAGACCTGTTGTGAGATGTTCCTATGATATAGATGTAGCCTCCCGAATGGAGATGTTCCTATATACACAGAGGTAGCCTCCTCAGGCAATTGTGTTGGATAGATTATGAGATGTACCTGTGATATAGATGTAGCCTCTTGAGTAGAGATGTTCCTATATACATAGAGGTAGCCCTCATTAGAAAGAGATGTACCTGTTATATAGAGGTAGCCTCCTGAGTGGAGATGTTCCTATATATACAGATGTAGCCTCAGATAGATATGATGAGATCCAGGCATGAGATGTTCCTAGTATATAGAGGTAGCCTCCTAAATGGAGATGTTCCTATATACCTAGATGTAGCCTCTGCAGGGTAATGATGTATGTTATGAATGGTTGTAGGCCATGTGTATCACCTGATTATCGGCAGGTGGATGTGATTTTATGAAATAGAATCTGTGAATACCTGATGTAGATATACTATTCACATATATATGTCTAGAAGTGAACCAGGGGAAGGAAATACCTTCAAGGGCCCTGAGTTTACTGGGATTTTATATCTCACCCCTTCTGTGGGGCTTATGTTTTGCAGGTGAATCTTCAGGAGGAGCAAATAGATCCCAAGGCAAGAAGCCTGTGCAGGGATAGTTGCTATTTGTAAACCTTAGGCATAGATGATATGAGCATGTGGCTCTGATGTTTTGTATACTGCCTTTGGTTTAGTTTTGTACCCTGAGGGGGATGTATGTACAGTTTTGTACTTAAACAGAGATTTTATGTGTATTCACCATATTATAATGTGTAGTGGTTATGTTAGTGACATTTGATAACGTCACTCTTATATTATGCTTCCAAACTGCTTAAACTCTGATGATTATCGTTAATGATAGTGATTAAGGCAGGTTAATGATCATGGTTTTGTACGGGGCGTTACAAACTCCATAATTGAAATAATAAATAATATAAAAGATATCTGATCCTTTATACTCAAAAGTAATTCATGATGTCTTTAATTAATTAGAATTATTATAAAAATAGTAATCTTATCACATTAAAATTTATAATTGGATGATAATTCTGTTTACAGTGTTGATGTGTTTTAATTATAATAAATAATATATCAACGACAGTTTAAAGATTTTTTTATCCTATTATTTAATTAAAAATAATTATATATGATAAATTTGTTAATTTTTTTAATAATTATTGTAAAATTTCTATTAATTAAAGATAATTTTTAATTGATTAAAAATGTAATTTTTTTACACATATATGCATGACTGTAAGTAAACTCTTCTAATTAAGTTCTTTAGAGGCATTACTACTTTAGTTTAACTTTTCATGCATTAGTAACTAGTTAAAAATAATTATGAGTATGATTTTTTAAATAGTTTAATCGTCATGCACTAAAAGTGTTTTAACTGTCATTCAATCACAAATCATTGTTAATATAAATTTTAAATTAATTATCATAAAATTTAATTAACAAACTTTTGGTGAGTTGAGATTAGATGAAGGTGTGTAAATTAAACTTTTTTTTTCTCTTTTTCAAATAGTTATTATAAATGTCAATAAATTTATTATATATGTAAATATTTCATTATACAATATAGTGTAAAACAAGTTTTACACATGCATTTTAATTACTTATCATATTTTCAAAACCTCCTTTTATATTATAAAAATTGTAGAAGAAAACCCCCCATTGTAATCATATACTCTTAATTATAAATTATGGCCGAAAAATAGTACTTTAGGCAAAATAAATGAATCAATTTATAGACATATGAAGGCATCAACATCTCATCCTTTTTTTTTATTACCTAGGTATCCCTAGACCACAAGCCAATGATTATGTCATCGAGATATTAAGATTCATTTAAGAGATTGATCTTTCTCAATAAATGTTTTTGTTTGAATGGATTAGGGATCGCATTTATTGTGGACAACCCTTAGCCCGTCTTAGCTGCAACCACTTTAGGGGTTGCCTAAAGTGAAACCTTGTGGGTGGTGGCTTAGTGGTTTAGTCTCACATTGACTAATGATATGACCAAAATAGTGTATTTAAGTGAGAGAGACATTCATCATCTTATAAGTTGATTTTATAGAGTTAAGTTATGTTCATAATCCACATTCTAAGAGATAAAACTCCTTATCACCACATGTTTATCAATATCTTATCTTATGATGTTTGCCATGCATGGAAGAAAATTTTTTATCTATAAATATGTATAAATATGATGTTGGACATTGATTTTATCATACCAGGTATGGTAGATTTTAAAATTTATCATATGACAAGATATAATTATAATATGACACAATTAAAATTGAGATAAAACAAATCGTAAATAAAAGTTAAAGAATCACCAAGGGCAAAGTTGGTTGAGTAGAGTATTGTATGAGTTGTTGTAAATCCCTTGGAATAAAAAAGTACTAAAGAATCATCGTTTCAAAAAATAATTAAAAAAAGTTATTGTAAACATAATAAAATTATATTATTTATTTAATTACTTGATATTTTCTTTTAAACTGGTATAAAAGTTTTAAAAATTTTAAAATAAAAATTATAAAATGGAAGTGTCCATAAACCTGGATTGGTACCATCAAATGTGTATGCCAATTAACATGAAATTATTTCAACTTAAAGGAGAGCCATGTCACCTGTAATGGTCTTAGCTTGTTCGATCATGATTGTCTCTCTCTAGTGAATACCTGACCAAAAAAGCTGGATTGGTATCTGTCTTATATCCATAACAAAAACAAATTTGGCAGGACTTGATGATGACCTAATCACACAAATAACCAGGTATATAATAATTCTGTTCATTCAATTTATAAGGAATTGCAGTGCGCGCCTTGTCTAGCTCTTGTACATACAAAGTCTCAATCAGTATCCACTCACAGAGAGAGCCAGCAAAATTAAACAAATATCTTGCCAACAATGTTACATTTCTTGCAAAGCATAGGATTCACCGCCACTCCCTAAATTCTTTTCTTTCTTCCTATTTTTCTGAGTCCAGCAGTATGTGGACAAAATCTTCTTCAATGAATGAAATATAAAGTAATGAGAAAATAATATAATATTCCTAAATTAGGCTAATACTTTCACCTTGCTTCTCATTAATTGGAGAAAAGTTCAGGGCCCTTGCAAGGATATCCGAATATGCTATTGCTAACACTCTATTGTGCTCCCATGGATTCATCACTACCCTTATCCTCAAGAGTTTTGTTTTAACAAACTTTATAAGTATCAGTGTGTGTCAAAGAAATAATTAATTAGGTGGATATTTGTTCTGTTTGATCTCGATGTTCTCCCATAATTTAGGTTTTAATAAGATTACAAAATATAAATATGTTCCTTTACAGATTTCCTTAGACTCTCTTATCTTGGATAAGTTTTGCTCTAATACATCAAACCCTTATTGTATATGGTATCAAACCCTAATACCCACCAAAGTTAACAGGCATTTGACTTCTTCTGGTAGTAGCTTCTGCTTTTCATCATAATTGCATCATATATGACAAATATTTAAATATTTAGGCAAATTCTAAACAATGCTATGCATTTAGTACTGTTGTTGAAGGGGTCTAGGCAATGTGCAGCTCCACATAAAATTTCTTCATACCTTTTCTTTTCGTGTCTAATTACTTGTTGAAATCTTGAAGAGCAAGTCTTTGAAGTAAATACACGATGACAACAGAAGCTGAGACTGAGAGGGTGGTGGTGATCCAGGATGCATCAAGAGATGTTAATTCAAATGCAATCCTAGGGGCCCTGGAATGGTTTTCTGTTAAAGCTGGAGATCAGCTTATAATTGTTGCTATCCTTGATTGGATAAGCAGTCCTAGTATGTTTTCTTTTCTTCCAAGAAAGCGTTGTAAGGATTCAGATTCAGTTACATTTTCTATTTTCCACGCTTAATCTGATAATAAAAAGAGAGGAACACGGAATGATATGAAATTAGATACTTAAAAGAAAAGTCATAATTTGAATATTATAAACCGTTTTACTTGCTAATTGTTATTGATATTGCTAACTTTTTTTTTCCTCTTTAGTGGGTTACATGGTCAGAGTTGATTCCAGTTCAATGATTTCAACAAACAAGAAAATAATTGAAAAAAGGCTAACCAAAAAAAAGGAAGAATATATTATAAACCAGAACATCCTGGAGATCTCCAACTACTGTAAATTGAATGAGGTTAGCACAATTCACATGCTTAACAAAATAATTCTGAAATATTACAAAAGAGTAGCTAACACTTGACACAGTTAGAAAAGGGGTTTGACAAGCAATAGGGCAAAAAAATTATACAGATTTCTGATGTGTTTGTATGATGAATATGTTTTATACATATACACTTTTAAATAATAATCTTAAAGATAAACTGAACATACCTATAAATAGTGTGAATGAAATGGTTTATGAAATTTTTCGTTTGAAATGATGTATCACAGATTGGATTCCAATTAGAAGTGCTTGTAGGCTCTACTTCAGAGGTTGCTTCTAATGCTGCAAAGGAATTTCAGACGACAAGGTTGATACTAGTTAGGTCCGTTTCTAACTTCTAGATCCATTTGCCTTGCTCTATAACATGCAAGTGAAACCTAACGACAATTAACTACTTAAGATGGAATTGCACATGTTGAGAAAACTAATACAAATTACCAAAAAAAATCCCGCCTTATGCAGAAAAAGATGATGACTTTGTTTGGGTTAGCTTCTTTAGAAGCATTTTTAAAAGAAAAAAATAAGAAAAAAAAGTTGAAATGAACTTTTCCATAAGCAAAAATAAGTTCTCCATTAACTAATTTTTAGAAGCTCACCAATATAGCTTATCTAAAAGATGAGATAACATCTACAAATGAACTAATGGAAAACTCATTTTAACTTATGGAGAAACTTGTTTTATTTTCTTCTTCTAGAAGTACTTCTAGAGAAACTTATATCCAAACAGACTCGATGTCTAGAACTGTTAAATAAGATCTTACTAGTTGTTGTTTTTATAAATAATTTCAGAACTTGGAATTATGCAGATGAACTGGTAGAATCAAATCTAGGTGATAATGATACAACTAACACTCCTAATGTTAGAACATTTCAGATCATAATTTGACTTGCAACAAAAGTTGAAATGAGAAAAAATGAAAATAAAATGAACACCAGAATTTTGTGGTTCTCCCCAATATAAGTTACACCACAAGCAAGTGAAAGAGAGATCACCCTCGAAAGAATATAGTAATTACAACTACTCTCAACTTGTTGGGAGAGAACAATCATTCTCTCTATCAATAGGAGTAAAAACACCTTACAATTAATTTCTCTCTAGAAACTATAAACAAAAGATACACAAGATAAGAGAATGAATAAAATGGGATAAGGCATAGGAGTGCTATTTGACTGCAAATTAAATTTGGTTAGAATCTTCCCCAAAAGGATAGTCATTCATTTGCTTCTTGGCCATCATTTACTTAGCTATTAACAATTGATTTTCCAACATTTCTCCCACTTGAAGACTTTGATTTGTAATCATGTCTTCACACACTTTCACACACTTTCATCCTTTTTATTTGTAATCATGCAATTTGATGGTGTAAATTGAGGAAATAACATATTCAGATTGTTGATGTACTCTGTTATTATTGTAGATTCACTCCTTCAAAGAGTGTAAGGGCTTATTTTTAAGAATATCCTGTTGTTAAGTGATTTTACCTTGTAAAATTTGGTGAGAGCATCCCAATCTCCTTTGCCATCTTTTCTGCAATACTTGACAACACTGAATCTATCCTTGTTAGATGCAAATTGGAAACAACATTGTCATCCATCACTTTCCACTTTTTATCAGTTATCCTTGTAGGTTTGCCTTTAATTGTTGATTAGCAATTATCCCTTCCCACGACTGCTTTTATCTTAAACTTTCATAGGGAGAAATTACTCCCATTGAAGTTCTCAATATCAATTTTTTCCAACAAAATACTGAATACTATTTGTTTTATAGTTGCACCGACTTACTTTATTTAACCATGAAAAGTACTCAAAGTGAGGAATAGTATCAGAAACTTAATGGCCCTGATATCACCAAGTATTTCAAATTATAATTTAACTTACAACAAAAGCTGAAATGAGAAAGAATGTAGATGAAATGAAGGCTAAGAATTATGTGACTATCCTAACAGAAGGTACATCCACTAGCAAGTGAAAGATGGAACACACTAGAAAGAATATAGTGATTATAACTACTCTAAACTTGTGCATTGGATGGGGCGATAAATATCGGGGAGATTTACACCAATGGACTATGAACAACCAGATAAGTGAACTTGACACGACACTTAATCCAAAACCTAAAGGCTCAAGGTTTATCTCCTCACTTATATGGTGCTCAAACTTTCCTATTTTCACCCAATGTGGGATTTTACCTCATACTTGTACTTCAACAAAACTTGTTAGGAGAAAAAAATTATCTCTTTCTTTCAATAGGAGATTGGACTTATAAATAGATAAATAGTTTACCCCTATTGAGGTGCTCTTTTTTTTTTTAATATTTCTTATTATTTTTATTTTATTATCATTTATTTTTAATACTGTAACACCCCGTGTGCACCCGGTGTATTATCATCAATAATATCAGAATCGCGCTTAAAACGTTACTAGAAAATTATGCGGAAGCGATTGAATATTTCTTGATCACATTATGTATGGATTATTAAAACACCGCAACACACACACACACAATCCATAATCATCACAACTAACACATCAGTAAAGTACATGCCCCTGCTGATCCAGTTTATCGCATCATATTCATAGGCAGATAATAAATCATTTCACAATATAGATTCAGGAGGAAATATCTTTTCATTACATAACTCATTCTGTACAAATATACATATATACATCAGTCCCACACCACACATGTGGTGATACAAAAGAATAACTTCCCTCACACGAGGGTATATCATCATATACAAAAGATCAGGTGGGCTTACACGCCCTACAGCCCTCCTCAGGGCACCAACAAACATCCAACAGCATCCAAGCCAAAAATGAGTTATCTAACTCTCTTCATGTCATCCAAGATCATGCATATAATGTCTTTACTGGGCCTCCTGCCCTAGGACTGTTCTCTTCTCTCAGAAGAGTCACCTGAAAAACATGAATCCCCACACGGGGTGAGATACACATCTCAGTAAGCTCAGGGTCCGGGGAGGGATCTCCTCCACCCTGGCCCACTCTCCATGATACAAACATTCAAGCAGTCACAACAACTGGCCTCTCGGCCCTCATAACAATATGAGCAAGTCATCTTGCTCTATGTACGGCGGATCTCATCAATGTCTAACCTCAGTGTGAGACCGGAACTCACATCCGTGTCGTCCCATCGACAGCTACCCCTTACGCATGGACGCACGTATATGGTACCTCCGAGAATAGGCACTCAACCGCGACAAGACACGCCTATTCCCTTGGTCTAGAGGATCACTGATCCCCTGGGATATCATCAACCATGAGCCAACCAAACTAGGAGGTGCGCTCTCCTCCTAGGGAGGTCCATATCTATCTACTGGCCAGAAGATCTAATCACAGGCATAATACATTTCTCAAGCATAGATGCACACACATATCATTATGAGGATGCAACAACCAAATGCATGCATCATGAATATGACCGTCACTCCACCCGGAGTGTGGTGTGGCACAAACAAGCGGGAAATCATCCCCAGGGACCAAGAACTTACCTGGCAAAGCCTAGCTCTGCAGTTCTCTCCCTGATCCGTGGCACCCTCCACTGACACCCTCGGTGTCCAACCCTAATCCAGGCACATATGCATATGTCAACAGCCATTCAAACAATTCAGCAAACATGGCATAATCAGAAGTCCTCTAACTTAAGGTTCATAACAGCCCAGTACACACTAGGCTTTCACAGACCCTTCTAGGTCCAGCACAGCTTAACACAAGGCTTTAGAGTCATCACAGACTCAACACAAGCCACAGCAATCAGCTCAAAACTTCCATCAGCTCAATCAAAGCATCTGAGTCCACACAGACTCTATATAGTTCACAATCAAGGCTCTTACATGTCATACAAACCTCAATTAGTGACTCAACACAAGTCACTCATTCATAAGCAGAGCCAAGAATCAAAGTTCACCAAATCAAATTCTGAAAGTTAATCCTTCATCACTACACATTTCTAAACAAGTTTCTCTACAGGACCCTGGGCTAATTCTAGCCCCAACTCAAATGGGTCACTATTCATAGAAAACCCCCAAATCAAAATTTAACCGGAGAAACTTGAGATTCTTACCTCAGAATTGGCAAGGAAGACCTTTGGACCTCTTCTCCTGGTTCTAGAGTCCAAGAAACCCCGCTGTTCCTTGCCTATCTCGAGTTCCTCACTTCCTCTAAGAAAGTAATCTCTCAGCTCAAGGTTTAAGAGATTTGGATGAAGGATTTTGACTCACTCAAGGTTTTCCTCATGATTAAAGGCTCTAGGAAGTGATTTGGGCTATAAAACAAGGTTCTAGGAAGCTTGGGCACTCAAAAATGGAGGTCTGGGCGCAGGAGGAAGAAGAAGAACTGTTTCCTCTCCCAAAATCGCGTTTTGGCCTTTTATACTGGGTCTCACCGACATTGTTGCGCTCCTGGCACCACTCTGGCACTGATGGCGCCAAAATCCAGTGCATCTGGCGCCCTTGGCGCCACTTTGGCGCTCCTGGCGCCAATTTCCAACATCTGTGGCGCTCCTGGCACCACTCTGGCGCTGATGGCGCCAAAAATCGTGAAAAATAACCTTCTGCTACAGTGCCATGCTATCAGCGCCAGATCCCACGCTATCAGCGACAGCTACAGTAAAATATTATTATTATTTTTTATTTTTTTTTTTGCAAAATGGGTTATTATAAATACCCACTCACTCTTTATTATTTTCAGTTACTAATCCTAGTTATTTGATTTATACACTTTTTTTTTATAGTAAATACATGAGATAGTATTTTAAAAATTGAATATTTCTATTATTTTATTAATCCAATGACTCCTTCTCCTACTAGGTTGGAAATCCTGTATTTTATATATCCATACGATTGAGCCCTTAGGTTTCCAAAATAGTTTAAAGTGCTTTGAATCATTGCTATTTGACTCGGACCTATTCTAGAAAAGTTGAGGTATTTCGAATTGTTTGTTGACACAGACAAAGTCAAGTACAAACACCTTACAACTGCTTTCTAGAAACTATAAAGAAAAACTACACGAAGGATGAGAATGAATAAAATGGGATAATTGCAAAACATAATTCAAACCTCATTTGTATAGGACTTAAGAATTAACTTTGACCACAGATTAAATGTGGCTAGAATCTGCCCAAGAAGGATATTCATTCATTTGCTTAGTTCTCATCATTTATTTAGCTATTAACCATTGATTTTTCAACTCCCAACTATAACCAACATGCGTCAGTTCGAGTAGACGAGACTTGGATCCCTTGAGCATGTGGTCTTAGGTTCTATCCTAGGATTCATTGTATGGAAAAAAAAACACCTGTTGGGACTTGGGAGGGGTTCTACTTTTAAGCCTGACTGTATCCCAAGAGATTAGTCTCTCAGACTCTCTCAAGTACTGGATGCAGGAATACTGTGGGTGAAAAAATCTCAAGTATAGCCTCTTTCTTGATAGGCAAGACTCTATGATCAATACTGTTATTATCATTGTTCCATGCAATATATTATAAGGGGAAATCAAACTGAAGAATGAACAACTTCTCATTTAAAGGTCACTGTCAAGGAGAATTAGTTTCTCCACCAAAAAATAGAAACTAGCTTATGATATCAACTTATCCGTAGACTACTTATGCAAGGTTATTTTTATACACTATGCGAAAGCTATAGCCTTTTTGCCTTGGATGCAGACAAATTCACAAAGATATGAAGCATTTCATGCGCAACCTCCCTTGTGGTATGTATAGGATAACAAGTGACAATTCAATTGAGAGGTTGAAAGATCCAAAATCAGTAGTCAGTACCAAAACATTTGCCAACAGGCAAGAAAATGTAAGCTATAAAGAAATGTTTCCAGGAAGTGAAGAGGAGGAACGTTCTATTCTGAGTAAGTACTTTTTTCCCATAGCAACATTGTCTAAATACAAAAACTATACATTAATTGATATTTCTATAATGTCAGACAGGTTATATGTTCTCTCATTTATTGTCTCACTTACTGTCAACAAATTGGAAAGAATAACAAACCTCTTATAGCCATATCTGCAATACCACACCTATAATGTCAAGCTTTTATTTAGATAAAATGTAATAATGCATTTCCATTTTGGTGTTAACTGAACAATTGACATGAGTACTCAAACCTTTGGAAAATTCAAGAAGATTCAATGACAACTTAGTCAGATTATGAAAATCCATGCCATGAACAAAAGAAATCTCGGTGTTCTATCATAACCTATCTGTTAAACAGACTGCAAATAAATCTAGCTAGGAATAGTTAGCAATTTATGATGATTAAACAAATTAGTTAACCTATCTGTCAAAGTCTTTTGGTCAATTAATCCTATCCACTTCCAATCCACAAACTGAAGTTTCACAATTTTTACACAAGAATCTTGCAAACAAAAACCATGGTGAAAGTTTATCAATATTGAGTTACAATACTTGTTGAGGTAATAACAACATGAAAAATCTTTGGCTACATTCACTGCTAAACAAAATAGCTAAGGAACCTCAGTGAAATCTCCATTAATTCAATAATAAGTGTTTCTACTTAAACACCTATATATTCCTTTTGATGATTAACCAGTACAACTGAGATGACCAATGGTACATCACGCAGTGTCTAGGTCTTCATCTAGTGATCTGTTGACATCAACTGGAGTTTCAAGTCAGCGGAGTACAGAGGTCTCCACTTCTAGTTTCGGAAGCTTGCGGTATGGCTGTCAATACCAAGAGGGAAAGTTTTATTCAAATAAAGAACAAGAAACAACAGGGAATCAATCACTGTTTCACATTTCGGGGAATGAAGAGACGAGCCAAATAGAAATAAATAAAAAAGAACAGCACAGTAGAAATAATGAAACATTTCATATGGAGGTAGAATTTAAAAATCCACTTTGTTCTATGTGCAAAAATACACGACCAAACATTGAATTTAAGAGAGATTTCAGTTATGCTGAGCTCCATACTGCTACACAAGGATTTTCTCCTAAGAACTTTCTGTCAGAAGGTGGATTTGGATCTGTCTACAAAGGACTGCTGAATGGAATGAAGATTGCTGTTAAGCAACATAAATATGCAAGCTTCCAAGGAGACAAGGAATTTAAGTCTGAAGTGAATGTACTTAGCAAAGCAAGACATGAGAATGTGGTTGTGCTGCTAGGTTCATGCTCAGAAAAAAATAATAGGCTTCTTGTGTATGAATATGTCTGCAATGGCTCACTTGACCAACATCTATCAGGTAAGCAAACAGGCTTTAATTTAGTATTTAGTTTATATTTATGTTTTTCTTAATACAGCTTATAAGAGACTAACTTTTGTTAAATTGATTTAGAACACTCTCGATCACCTCTTAGTTGGGAAGATAGGATCAACGTAGCTATTGGAGCTGCCAAAGGCTTACTATACTTGCACAAGAACAACATGATACACAGTGATGTGAGACCAAACAATATCCTTATAACACATGATTATCAACCATTGGTAATACATCCAGTCTTGAATCTACATATATTTGCATGCATATGATGCTAATTAAAACATGGCATACAGGTTCAAATTTGCAAAGTCCAATGATGCATCCAGGACTGCTTTGTTAGATATTAGTCCAGGCTATTAATGATGTTCATTTGTAGAATAATGATGGAACGTTTTTAAGAATTAATACATTATTAGCTTTACTGTGTGTACTTGTGAAAATGAGATATAACAAAAAAACATAATAGTCTGGGAGTACTTTATAAGCTCACTGTTACTTCCATAAAGAAGATGAAATTTATTGAGACTAACATTTTTCTTTCCTGATGAATTTATTAGCTGGGAGACTTTGGATTAGCAAGAAATCAAAATCAAGACTCGATACACTCAACGGAAGTTGTTGGAACTTTGGGGTATTTGGCACCAGAATATGCAGAACTTGGCAAAGTGTCTACCAAATCAGATGTATATTCTTTTGGGGTGGTTCTACTGCAACTAATAACAGGAATGAGAACTACAGATAAAAGACTTGGAGGAAGGAGTCTTGTGGGATGGGTAACGATCTAAATACCATAAAATTTAAATTATCTAAATGCTTTACTATAACCTCAGCTCATCAAGGCATCAATGATTCAAATCAATTTTATACCTTAGTTTTTATGTTAGTGTCAAGTCAAGGACCAGCGTTACCAATATTTTAATTTGAGTCATTTTTGGAAAAAAAAAAATTAATCTTTAAAGACTTTTAGGCAGAATTGGTAGTTCATTTATGATAATTTAGATGCTTTTTCAGTTCACCTCTAAGTACATGAATAGCATCAATTACAATTATGTTCCTTTTCTTTTGACTTGATAGAAATAATAGTGATTCTTGACTTTTTGTTTTGGTTTCGGCAGAACTATGATTCATTTTGATACAAGGCAAGTTGTTAGCAAATTGAACAATGGGGGGCGGGAGCTGTGGGACTATATTACCGAATAACATAGAATTTAACTACAACATTCTGATATATAACATAATTAAATATCTTTATTAGTTTGTCTATTAAATTTTCTTGCAGGCAAGGCCACTTTTAAGAGAAAGGAACTATCCAGATTTAATTGATGAAAGGATCATTAACTCTCATGATGTCCGTCAACTATTTTGGATGGTTCGAATAGCAGAGAAATGTCTAAGCAGGGAGCCTCAAAGGAGACTAAATATGATTTAGGTAGGCTACATTTTTGGATAATTTCTTTTGGAGTGTAGTTCACTGTATTTTAATGGAGCAGAATTTTAAATAATGGAGAGCAGTTGATATAAGTAACGTATTTATATATTTATATAGAAAACAGACAAAGGTCGTGTTACTAGCATTTCTCATTTGAGAACCTTCCAGCAAACATTCTTATTAGGAAACATGCTATGAACATATTCTTTTGAATGTTATTCAGCTGCAACCTCCACGTACTTCAGGAACTGTCTTTTTATTTTATTTTTTTATATGTTTTTAACAAGTGTTGGACATGTCTAATAATAAAGAGTGTTAGAGAAGGTACTGGATTATTATATGAAAAACAGGCATGTATAGTTTTTCCTGACATTCATGGTCAACTTAATACATTGTATGACCAGATTCTAAGGTGATACTTTTTATTTTACTTTACTTCATCTTTTATGTCACTACAGGTTGTTGATGCTCTAGCTGACATAGTGGTGGGCAGAACATGTGACATAATATTAAGGGATTACACCCCTGCAAGGTCAGATTCAACCTATAGTGCATCAGACTCTGATGAATCTGAAGATGAAATGCAGGAACCCTTGAGGTTTGAAGGCGAGTTACTAAGTCACAGTTCAGAATCCATAGAAAGTAACAACATAAGTCAGATGATGCAGATGATTGTAAGACAGCCACCATCCCCTCCGATTCAGAGCATCTCTTAGTGTAGCTCAAGCTCATATAAGCTTCATCATGAGTCAACTAGTGATGGTGAAGCACAGAATGAAGGGAAATAGAAATATCAAATTCCAATGGGGGGTTACTCAATTCTTAGATGCTAGACCTAGTATATAGCTGAAATAAGGTAGAATATTTCAGTTTAGTTCCTTCAAATTAATAAAGATTTCTCTAATTAAAATGGTTATGTTGTGATAGAATATGGTTGCTCA
Organism: Glycine tomentella; assembly: GCA_007407185.1. Lineage (NCBI taxonomy): Eukaryota > Viridiplantae > Streptophyta > Magnoliopsida > Fabales > Fabaceae > Glycine > Glycine tomentella. Next base: position 79,387 of record PYAF01005150.1, on the reverse strand, counting down.
GTTGAGATGAATTTATCTTATGGGATGAAATATAGTTATGAATGGATTTAGTTTCATCCTCGTGCAGCATGCATAAAATGTTTCATCCTATCAATAATCCCTATATGGTGTCAAATGCTAAGGGTTTTTTTTTTCTCAAAAACAATTGTCAGATTCTGAACAGATTTAAAAAGAGGAATGATACTGAGATATCTGAACAGTAACCTATCCCCAACAGACACCCAAACGTTTAATTTTTTTTACAAAACTATGTTTTTTTATCTCTCAAAGTAACCTAAAATAATAACTTATCATCAACTAGTATGCTGTCATCAACTGGTTTGAGGAATTAACAATTTAACAAAAAACAAATCACATGTGATTACCCCCTCAAAGTTCTTGATGATGTGGCAAGTCATTAGGTACCAAAAAATGAATAACACGGGATTGTCAGCATCTCTGCGACGTCATATGTTAATTGACAACATAATAGAATTGACTAAAAGTGGTAACAAAAAAAAGTCCATAAACTTTGACAGGTCAAATTTTATATTAGGAACTAAAAAGATAAATGCAAAAAAGTTTAGGGACTAATAATAGTAAATCGTATTTTATACTATCTATATATATATAACCTACTAAGATGAGTGTAAGAGTGAAAATTATGTATAGTTTACCTAAGAGTTTTAGTTTAAACTTCAGCATCAACACTTAAAAAAACTCTGTAAGCTCTTAAATAACTTTTAATTTTACGTAATTTTGTCATTTAATTAATTATAAAATGGGAATTATTTTGTTAAAAATAAAAAAGTAGAGAAGTGGAACATTTCAACATCAGCATAGAGTTTACAATGATATTTTCATATGACTTACAAGTGAAAAATCAACAATGGAAATTGATCTTGTAACATGTCATAATTTGAGTAAACGCAGTTTTATATATATATATTATCTGTTCAACCAAGCTAACTAGCATAATGATACTAATTTTAAACATTATGCCATTGTATAAATTGAAAACAGAACCCAAGGGATCACAACATGATAGTATGTGAAAGAGTTATCTTAAACTAAGTTACATATGTTTAACCCGTCAGCATGGTAAGTTGGTAACCACGCACCCATTTTAATAAACATTATTCTCAACTTACACGTGATGTTTCTTAACCAGAGTAATATACAGTATAGCTAGATTACTTAGGGAAAGGTAATTAAAATGGGTACAATTGCTCATAGAGTGGAAGTGTGTTTATAATATTAAATAGGATTATTACATTTTTTCAATAAAATTTGTCCATCTGTAATATTTTAATAGGGAATGGTTTGCAAAACTGATACTAGATATGACCAAATTGCTTCGGCATTGTTGCATGTTATTAAAATATAGGCTAAAATTAAAAAATAATACAAATTAATTATTTAATTAGCAAAATGGTGCATTTTTTTCAATATTTAGCAAACTGGGGCAGCCTAACACGCCTAGGGCTAGGCGTGTTTAAACACGTCCCAATCCAGGCGTGTTTGCTCTGGTGGTGACACGTGGCAGGCAAAAACAGAGGCCTAGGGTTTTCGCAGTGTTTTCGTAAATTTCGGAAGGTCATAACTTTTGACTGGGACGTCCAATTGACACGAAACCGGTGGTCACGCGCTCCAAATATGCATCGTCAATTTTACAGTATAATTTTGGATAATTTTTGAAATTATTTTTGCGATCACAACAGCATGATTTTTTAGGATTTATGGTTTAGGGTTTTGGGTTTTGGGTTTAGGTTTATGGTTGAGGATTTAGGGTTTATGCTTTAGGGTTTAGTGGTTTAGTGTTTGGGGTTAATTAATCCAAAGCCCTAAACCATTAAAAATATACAGCAATAACCTTGACGTACATTGTTTCAACTTGTGTCATTTTCATCGGCTTTTATAGGGACAAGGGGGCCTGTGGGACACTGTTATTAGGGCTTATGTTGTGATTAGGGTTTAGGCCCTGAGGTAGTGATTATGGTGTATGTAAATCGGGTTTAGGGTTTAAGGTTGACATGGTGATTAGGGTTTATGGTTTGGGGTACAGAGTTAGGGTTTGTGTGTGTCGGGTTATGGTTTAGGTGTGATGTGGTGATTAGGGTTTAGGTGTTCAGGCATAGACGTAGGGTTGATGGATTTCAGTTAAGGTTAGGGGTTTATATTGTGATTAGGATTTATGTCGTTGGGAACAGACCTAGGGTTTAGGTTTTAGTTCTGATGTTCTGATTAGGATGTATGTCTTGGGTTACAGAGTTAGGGTGTATGGATTCCGGTTTAGGTTTAGGGTTGATGTTGTGATGAGGGTTTAGGGCTTGGGTTACATACGTTGGGTTTATGGAATTCGGTTTAGGGTTTAGGTCTGATGTTGTGATTAGGGTTTAGGTCGTCGGTTACTGACTTAGGGTTTACGGCTTCCGATCTAAGTCTAATGTTTTCATTAGTGTATATGACTTGGGTTACAGACCTATGGATGACAGATTCTGGTTTAGGGTTATGGCAGTGAATAACCTAATGAGTGTTACATACACTTCACTAATATGGATTGTGGGTATAGACTTAGGGTTTATGGGTGCCGGTTTAGGGTTTATGGCAGTGAATAACCTAATGAGTGTTACATACACTTCACTAATATTGAGTAATTAGTTTTCCAATTCAAGTTTTGCCTTGCCAAACATATTGTATTGGTGGAAACTTTGTTTGGCACTATAGTTCAGGGTCAGGTGAAACAAAAACAAAGACAAATAATAACCAAAGAAGAACATGAGCACAGATGAGATAGAAAGACAATTATTGGAACAAGTAGGAATAGTTGTCTGTTTAGGAACAATTATTGGATTATAGGATGGGAAAACGCCTGTCATGATGACAGATAGAATCAACCTGAGGTCTAGGGTGTTTAAAGCTTTGTGTTGGATTACGGTTATTGTTGTATATGATGATGAACTTGGCACAAGTTGAAACAATGTACGTCAAGGTTATTGTTGTATATTTTTAGTGGTTTAGGGCTTTGGATTAATTAACCCCAAACACTAAACCACTAAACCCTAAAGCATAAACCATAAATCCTCAACCATAAACCTATACCCAAAACCCTAAACCATAAATCCTAAAAAATCATGTTGTTGTGATCGCAAAAATAACTTCAAAAATTATCCAAAATTATACTATAAAATTGACGATGCATATAACTTTGAACAATCGTAATTTCTCGTAGCAATGTCCGATGATGACGTATTTTATGTCAGAACACTCGAAATTAAGAGAAGTAATTAGATAAACAAAGAATAGCTTGCAATTCACTAATTGAGTAGATAAAATATCAGAAAACAAAAATTTTTTTGAGGCTCCGAAACTTAAATCGCAATTTTGAGGCACTTAGAGGCTTCATTTGGGAAAAAATTTTGGGCAAGTCCCCAAACTTCTCCTCTTAATTTCGAGCGCGTGGCCACCAGTTTCGTGTCAATCAGACGTCTTAGTCAAAAGTTGTGACCTTCCGAAATTTACGAAAACACCGCGAAAACCCTAGGCCCCTGTTTTTGCCTACCACGTGTCACCACCAGAACAAACACGCCTGGCTTGGGGCGTGTTTAAACACGCCTAGCCCTGGGCGTGTTAGGCTGCCCCAGTTTGCTAAATATTGGAAAAATTGCACCATTTTGCTAATTAAATAATTAATTTGTATTATTTTTTAATTTTAGCCTAAAATATACGAAAAACTTACAAGTTGTGTTTTGGAAACTACAATTATTCCTCCTTTATGTAAACGTGCGAATTTATCTTGAATTCTTGAATTATCAATCGATTCTTCAACATTGTTGCCTCTTTTAGTCCTTTACGATTGACAAACATTTCAATCCAAAATATCACCTAGAAAAGACTCCTCTTACTTTGGAGTTGTCTAGATCTGTCTTCAACTTTGTTGTTTTTAGAATCTTACCCCTTAAGAGATTTTTTTTTTAATTAAAACAAACTTCAAAACAGTTGAGAGCATTCAAAGAATTCAGGTATATTCAGACTCGGGTGGAAAAAGAATCGAGGAATTCAATTCCTAACAGCTATGTCATATGGTAAACATAGTTTCAAAGTCCTAGGATTAAGATCATCAGTTGCTATCAATTTGAATGTCCTAGGATTAAGATCCTCAGCTGCAATCAACAAGAGATAGGTACGAGTAGCGATGAGCTCGTGCCCCTTAGACCCTTAAACAAGTAGTCAAAAGTTCGAACCCTAACTCTTGTATACAGAGAAAACCTAGTTTACAGGGGACAATTTACCTTTGAATGCTTTCAGATCCCCAAAAGATTTTAGTCTTGACTAAATATACTCTTTGCAATCATGTGTGTATAAAAAAAATAAAAAAATAAAATCCTCAATTGCTCATCTACTAAGTAACCCTTGGAAAAGTCAATGCCCCAACATACATATAATCGTACAAAGGCCAATTTTTTTGGCTCTAATATCAAGGCTGACAGAACCATTCAAATAGAGAGCATTACATAGCACTAGTGCACTGTGCATTCTCTTTCCCTGTGCTCAAGGAACAGGTTAAACAAAAATGTCTCATCCACTCACACAAGTTAAACAAGAAAAACAACCCATGAACAACGAGGAAGCACATGAAAGGATTGCACAACCTGTGTGCTCTGTATGCAATAACCCAAGACCAACATTTGAATGCAACAGAAAGAGGAGACTTCACATTTCCTGAGCTACATGCAGCCACACAAGGCTTTTCGCCAAAGAATTTTCTGTCTGAAGGGGGATTTGGTTCTGTCTTCAAAGGGATGTTTTATGGAAAGAAGATTGCTGTTAAGAAACTTAAACTTATGTGTGCAAACCACAAAGGAGAGAAGAAATTCAAATCTGAAGTTGATGCACTCAGCAAAGCAAGACAGGAGAATGTTGTCAAACTGTTAGGATCATGCACAGAAGGGAATCATAGGCTTATTGTCTATGAAAATATCTGCAATGGTTCATTGGACCAACATTCATCACGTATAATGACAAAATTAAAACCAAACTTAGATATCAAATAATACTAAGAATATAGTAATGTGTGCATCTCTTGATATTACATTATTGAGGTACTAAATTTGGTTTCTTCTATGCAGAACATTCTCGTAAACCTCTTTGTTGGCAAGACAGGGTGAAAGTAGCTATTGGAGCCGCCAAAGGATTGCTATACCTGCATGAGAACAACATCATACATAGAGACAGGACACCAAACAACATTCTTCTTACACATGATTATGATATATATATATATATATATATATATATATATATATATATATATATTACCTGGTCATTGAAAAAATGGAGAACTAATTTATTTTATTAGTGCTTCTGCTGCCTTTGTAGAATTGCAGTATCTACTCTCTACCATGTAGGCTTCGTTTACATTGGAGTATTAGAATTCCTAGACTTCTATACATACACATTTAACGACTACATGTTAATGATGGATGATCATTTAACAAGATTTTATAGTTCATTGTAATTTGGTTCCACAACAACTAGATTCTTGAGGGAAGGAGGGAGAGGTCGTGGGTTCGAATCCCTCCGCTAACAAAAACACTAACATTAAACAACTACCTTTGGTCAATCAAAAACAAAATTGAGTCTTATAAATAAAATTAAAAAGGAATATAAATTTAAAAACCGATGTTAACAGTGATTAGTTAACATCGATTTTATTAAAAATAGATGTTAACAACAAGGTTGTCGAATCGCAATGCATATCGTTAATCGTTTAACTATTTTTTTGAATCGTGAATCGTGAATTGTATCGAATCGTAAGATTCGGAAACAAATTAAAAATAACTTAAAAATATATAATATTATATAAATCCAAATTTTAAAAATCCAAATACAAAAATATATAAGTAACCAAATCTAAAACTAGTTATTCTTATATTAATTAAACTTCAAGACTAATATTATTACTACTATCACTATCAGCATCTAGTATTGCAATATCTAGTCCTTCATCCTCTTCATTAGTAGAGTCATTTGATTCATTTCCCATATCTTGTTCAACAATCTAAGATCCTTTTCTATTATCAATCTTGTTGACATCATCTTGTATGATGATGCCTTTGCCTTTATCATTCCTGTCAACTTGAAGATTTCGAGGACCTAAAAAAATACATAATGTAAATAAATATATTATATAAGGTATTTGATTAGAAAAAAATATTATATATGCAAATATACCTCTCTTTCTCTTTTTGCTTTGGTCTCCTTCATCAATGTCGAAGCACTCATGAATATCCATCCAAGATTCCTTATCCATTAAGGCTCCTCTTGTTCAGTAATCCATTCCTCGTTAGAATCTAAATCTGATAAGCATATAGGATCATATGTGTCTCCTTTTTCCTCCCTTTGTTTTTTCCTACTTTCAAGTTGAAGGTTGTATTTAACAAACACAAGAGCATTCAACCTTTGTTGCTCTAAACAGTTTCTTCTCTTAGAGTGAATTTGATCAAACACACTCTAATTTCTCTCACACCCTGTAGCACTGCAAGTGAGACTTAGGATACGAATAGCTATTGTTTGCAGCTCTTTGCAGTCATCTCCAAAACTATTCCACCATAAAGCTAGCAAAACAAATAATAATTGATAAATAAAAATTTGGTTGATGAATTAAATGGCAATGCATTGCCATATATGCATCTACAAATATCCCAAACCACCAAATCTCTATCCTTCACCATTGAATTTATAGTTTGATGTTTCATAGTAGATGAGCCACCTCCACTTTTTCCTTTCATCATAAAATTATCCATGCTTCCTTTTTTGTGTGGATCTTTATCATCAAAGCACTCTAATTCATCATCTTTGCTTGCATCCTCTAATATTTTCTTGAATAGATCTCTTACTTCTTCTGGCACTTGTTGGCATGGAGCAACTTCTTTGTGTGTTCCAGCAAGGTGATGCTTCATTCTGAATGCTCCTCCCCACATTGGTTTTTGGACAATAATTACATTTAACATTTAACCTATTGTCAAGGGACTTACAATGATTCCAGGTTATATCTTTTTCCTTTTGAGATTTTTTCTTTGGAGGCATTTTTGTTGTTTCTGTCCTAGATAAAAAAATAATTAAATATACATAAGTATATCAACTTTGCAGTTCACACTTTAATTTAATATAAAATAAAAACAATAGCTTGAATATAGTGGGAACAGTGGGAAGTGGCCAAGTGGGAACGTAATGCAATATAGCTTAAGAATTAGGAAGTGAAAAAATGAATAAAAATGAATATATTATATGGCCAAGTGGTTTTAAACCTCTACTGTAGGAACGTAATGCAATAACAGTGGGAAGTGAAAAAATGAATATATTATATAGCTTAAACTTTGATAAAGCTGAAACTTTGATAAGGCAGCACCGAAGTGACTGAAAGTCCAGTAACTCTGATAAAGCTGAGACTTTTATAATATTTTAATTTAAAATATAGTTCAAACAAAGCAAACATACTTTTCTTCTTCTTTAGTGCTCTTCTTCTTCTTCAGTGCTCTTGTTAAAGCTTCTCTTCCACTCTAAGCTTCGACCGCGACTGCTCTACACTTCTGGCCACCTTCCGTCACCAGAGATAGCACGTCACTGCATGTAGCACTGTAGCTTCTTCTCTGGAACTTCTCTCTCTGTGAGTCACTGCCTTGCCTTCCCTTTCTTTTCGATTTCCTTTTTTTTCTTTTCTTTTCAGTTTTATTTCCAACTCCGCCAACTATGCGACTCTTTGGATTCTGTTTTCCATCTTCCAACTCTGCGGCTGTTGGATTTTCTTTCTTTAAAATTTGAATCGGAAACTTGGAGCGGTTCACGATTCAGTTATAAATCGTACGATTCCACGATTCCATATTTCGATTCAACCTCAAAACGATTCAATGATCCGGTTCGTATCGTTTTCGGCATGTATCGGATCGAATAGCACGATACGAATCGTGTATCGTGCGATACTAACAACGATGGTTAACAAGGACCTATTATTTACGAATTTACCACCGCGTTTTCGTTAACATCGATTTTTCAATAACTGATGTTAATGTAGAGATGTTAAAACTAATGTTTCTAGTAGTGTTATCACGTTTTTCCTTATATAAGTTGCAGCTTCAGGTACTCCATGACCATTAAACACCTGGGAGATTTGTCAAACCTCAGTTAAATTTACAATAAGACTAAACAAAATCAAGAGACAAAGGTGAAATGTTGATTACCCCACAAAAGGCACTTGGTTTGGTAAAGTTGTATAGTGATCCTAGATGAGATGACAAATCATCTATCCTTATATATTCATCCTCCATGTATCTTTGTGGCCCAATGTGAGCAAAACTAATAGAATGGATGCAAGGGATAAACTGCAGAACCTTAGATTCAAGAGCAGCATCTTAGATCTTGTCTGTATACTTAACATCCTACTCAAGGATAATTAAATGCAAATTAAAAAAACAAGAATCAATATATTGAAGGACTAGATGCACTACTTTGCATAACTTGTTCATCACATAGAAACAATGATGCTGCTCCAAACCACCAAAAGACCATAATTCTCACTCACAATTTCAAAAAATTATTGCAAAAATTAGGAACATCTCCAAGAAGGATTTGATTTGCAACATCTGTTGACGAGCAACAATGTTACCCTTATAGATACTACCTACCAAAAAATCCATCTATCTCCTTCAAGAAAATCAATTTCAAATCAACACAAAAATGCCCTTATTGTTTCTAAAAAGCAATTCTATTATTAGAAGCAAAAATGTATGCTAAAGAACTCATCTTTAAAGCATAACAACCTCTAAATTCTTTTCTCAATAAGCATAGCAAATGGAGAAATGCTTTAGTTGCACCCTTCCAAAAATTAAAAAAACAAGCGTGAACAAGACACAAAACTAAAATATTACTAAGCGACTAAATCAACCATTAGAGACCTACACTAACTGAACTTAGCGATCTTGAAGAACATCTCATGAACATCAACGGTCCCCAAAGCCACGATTCCCAAAGCTGCAATAACAGTGACCCTACCTTAACAATATGATGAGGATGTGGAGGCTCATGGCGAGATCGAGGCTAGGTTCTCCCTCGACAGTGCAATGCTTAAAGGACTTGGAGGTAATTTTATCGTAGGCCAACTTAAGGAGGAATGGGCTGAGATCTGGGTTGTTGAAAGAGGCATTAGAGGGAACCAGAGGGGTTTCTAAGGTTTTTTGGGGAGTGGAGAAAGGGTTTTGTTGTTGGGTTCAGATCTTTGGGATTGGGTATAGATTCGGAGGGGTTGGGCTCCACACTGGTTTGGAGGGCACAAACAGAGCCAATCACGAGCAATGAGGATAGGTGACGATGATGGACATAGGGGCTAGAGGCGCAACCACAAGGGCTCGAGAGAAGAGAATGAGAGAGAGAGAGAGAGTTAGCAAATTGTGAGCTCGAGAGACAAAGAGAGAGATTTAAAAAACCAATGTTGAAATGAGAATCTTAACATCAATTTAAAAAAAACTGATGTTAAATGACTATTTACAACATTAGTTATTATAAAACTGATGTTAAGATTCTCATTTCAACATCGATTTTTTAGAAACCGGTGTTAATGATGACATTATATTTACAAAAATGCCACTGTGCATTTTGTAACATCTATTTTTGTCAAAACCGATGTTAGCTAGGCAATGTCAAATCCTATTTTTCTAGTAGTGGAAGAACATAAAGAAAAAAAACAAGCAACGAAAAAGCTACCAGACAAGTCTTCTTCTACAAGCTCTATATTTTCTAAAAAACATTTGTCGAAAGACAACATGGCAGAAAAAGCAGAGAGAGATAATAGAAGGGAGGATGAACGGGAAGCCAATAGAAGACCATGGAGGACTCTTGGTGACTATGCTAATCATCAAGGGCCAAGACATTTCAAGTGCATGGTGATTCCTCATTCCCATTGTGGAGCTAAAGCCAACATTGCTAAGTTTGATTGTTGCACATCCTTTTACTAGAATGGATCATTAAGATCCTTACACACATTTGTCTATCTTCATGGAACTATGTAGTACAATAGGAAACTCTGATGAAGATGTTGAGGTTATCTATCTCAGAGTTTTTCCATTCTTTTTGATAGGTAAGGCAAAGACATGGCTCCAATCACATGCAAATAAAAGTTTGAATACTTAGGAAGAAGTGGAGGAGAAGTTTATTACAAGACTCTATCCTCCTTCAAGATTTATCAGTGTAAAATCTTCCATTGGTAGTTTTTCCCAAGGATCTAATGAACCACTCTGTGAAACTTGGGAGAGATACAAATCATTTCTTAGAAGAGGTCCAAATCATAGTTTTGATGATATTGCACAAATGCATATTTTCTATAGTCGGTTGAGACCTCGGACAAAAAGGAATCTTGATGTTGCAGCCGGAGGTACTATGATGTCTAAGATCCCAAAGGAAGCAATTGTCATCATTGATTCCATAGCAGCTAGTGATTATCAAGGTCATCATGATAGGGCTACCATTCACAGGAAAGGAATAATGGAGCTGGATACTCATAATGCAATTCTAGCTCAGAACAAGCTCTTAACTCGGCAGATGGAAGCCATGACAAAGCAAATTGATCAACTTCCTCAACAACTTCAACCAGGAAGTTCTCACAAATCACAAGTTCATCAAGTTCAACAAGTAGTGAGTTGTGATTTCTATGGAGGTAATCATCAGAATGGTCATTGTTCAGCCTCTGTTGACTATAAACAAGAAGAAGTACATTATATGAAGAAAAAGGAAGACCACAACAAAGTTTCCAAGGGAATCACCAAGGTTATAGAGGTTGTCAAGGTCCAAATCATCCTTATGGCTAGAGGCAAAAAAATAATAATGCTTATTCTGGTCCTACTAACACTCCTTTTGCAGGTCCTTTTAACAATTCTTACTCAATTCCTTCAAACATGTGTCCATCACAACAACAACAAGCTCAACCTAATAGAATGTCAAAGATGGAAGAGCATTTAACTCAATTTATGCAGATATTTATGACTAATCAAAAGAACACTTAAGCTTCCATCAAGAATCTTGAAGTTCAAGTTGGTTAGCTTGCAAAACAACTATCTGAGCATGGAAGTGGATTCTTTTATGCAAACACACAAGTCAACCCAAAGGAGCAATGTAAAGTAATTACAACAAGGAGGGGGACTATGGTTGGTTTTAAGGATGACAGTGAAAAACAAAATGATAAAGAAGTTGAAAAGAATGTGAGAAAATGATGAAGTGGTGATGAATGAAGAAGTGGAAGAGAAAGTGGTAAGTGGAGAAGAAAACCAGAAATTAAAGAAAAAGGAAAGTGACAAAGGGAAAATTGTAGCTGACTAACCACTAGTTCAACATCTTTCCTACCCACATGCTCTTTTAAAGAAAGAGAAGGAAAGGCAGTACAATCATTTTCTAGACATCTTCAAGCGACTGCAAATTAATATTCCTTTCTCTGAGGCATTGGAGCAGATGACAACCTATGCCAAATTCATGAAGGAGTTACTTACAAAGAAGATAAGAATTTTGGAGGATGAAATTATGGAGTTGGAAGTTGGTTGTAGTGTTATAATTCAGAAATTCATTCCAAAGAAGATTAGAGATCCTGGTAGTTTCACAATTCCTATGACTAATCGAAGATTAGTTGTGGGAAAAACCCTTCTTGATTTAGGTGCCAGTATTAACTTAATGCCTTTATCCATGATCAAGCGAATTAGAGATGTTGAAATCAGACCAACAAGGATGACTTTACAGTTAGTTGAAAAAACTATTAAGCATCCATATGGTATTATTGAAGATGTGTTGGTGAAAGTTAACAAATTTCTATTCCTAATCGATTTTGTAGTGATGGATATGGATGAAGATAGTGAAGTTACATGGACTCTTGGCAAACCTTTCATGAAGATTGCTAAAGTGGTGATTGATGTTGATGATGGAAAGCTCTCTGTCAAGGTGCAGGATGATGAAGTACAGTTTAATGTATTTGAGGCTATGAAACACCCTGTGGATAAAAAGGAGTGTTTTAGAATAGATGTTTTGGATGAAGTGATTTATGAATCTAAGAAATTGATTTCAAGGAAATAATATTTGGAGAAAGCATTGATTGAAGAATTTAAGGAGATTAATGAATTTGAAGAAAAAAAGATATCAGATTGTCTCCAATAGCTTGATGCTTTCAAGGAAATTCCTTACCATCAATTTCTTTTTGAAGAGTTGAAAGAAGGAAAGAAGATAGAAGAACCAAAATTGGAACTGAAAGGGTTGCATCCACATTTAAAATATGTTTTTCTTGCAAGTAATTCACATAAACCAGTTATCATTAGCTCAAGTCTTCCTAATGAACAAGAAAAGAAATTGGTGAAGATTTTGGAGGAGAACATAGAAGCCATTGGCTGGACTTTGTCTAATCTTAAAGGTATCAGTCATTCATATCGCATATACAGGATTTTATTGGAAGAAGATTACAAACTTGTAGCTCAGCACAGAGACACCTTAATCCAACCATGAAAGAAGTAGTCAGAAAAGAGGTGATCTAGTTATTGGAAGCTGGAATGATATATCCTATATCAGATAGATCATGGGTAAGCCCTGTATAGGTTGTTCCAAAGAAAGGTGGCATAACTGTTGTGAAGAATGAGAAAAATGAGCTTATTCCGACTCGAAATGTTATGGGTTGGAGAATGTGTATTGATTATAGAAAGCTCAACAAAGCACCAAGAAGGATCATTTTCCATTGCTATTTATGGATCAGATGTTGGAGAGATTAGAATGCCAAGCATTCTATGTTTTATTGATGGTTATTTAGGATATAATCAAATCTTTGTTAATCCTGAAGATCAAAAGAAGACAATTTTTATGTCATAATTTAGTTAATATGTGATTTGAATGTTGACACTTATCTTGTGATTTCTAGAATTTTTCTTAGAAACTTCCTTTTGTTTTGAGTTATTTGGTAGTTAAAATAGGTTTAAATGTTTTGTTTATAAGTTGAAGGTTTATCCAACTCTTTTCTCGTGCAAATTTTGTACATTGAAAGATTGGTATATGATGGAAGCAAGGTGGAAGAAGTGGAAAGCATTTTTGGAGCAATGGGAAGTTGATTCCTGAGTTCTTGGAGTTTTAAAGTTAAATGTTTCTTTGCCCAAGTGAGACCAAAGTCGCTTAGGCAAATGAAATATGACAAAATAAGGGTTTATCCAGTGGGTTTTCTCGCTTAGGCAAGAATGGCTTGCCTGGACAAATGTACTCATTGTCTAAGACTTGTCCAGGCGAGAATCAATAGCCTGGGTGACTCAAGCTTTCTTCATCCTAAAGTCTTCCATTCTTCGAGGCGAGAATATCTCGCCTGGGCGAATATTCTTAAAACAAACATGTTTAAAAGCTCAAAAAGACAAAAACAGGAGAGAGTATTTTAATTTCAAGAACTTTTAGAGAGAATCTCAGAGAAAAACGCATGGAATCATTGGAGATCACCAGGAAGGATCATGGAGATGTTCTTCATCACTTCTCCTGTTGATCTTGATACCACCATCATGAGCAGCTAGTTTTCTCTGTAGGATTGAATGTAATCTTCATACTCTAATGTATCTCTTTTGATATATATATGTGTGTGTGTGTGTGTGTGTGTGTGAAAAATATTACATGACATAATAAAACATAAATTAATAAGTATAAATAAAAACAAGTAAAAAAATAAAATTAGTTTTGAATTAAACAAATACCATGTCCCAGTTATCCTTGAAGCTTCTTTGGACTATCGTTGACATCCAATGCATGACATAATTGCCACACTCAATGCTTCCTTTTTGCTTATTACACTAAATTCAATAACATAGTCAAAGTTATACGGAAATTAGTGTAAATAGTAATAAAAGTTATTTTGAATACATAAACCATTATTTAATGACTTACTTTAACCGTAATCCATTTAGTAGTAGCCTTGGATTTAATGACCTGATCATTGTGGAATCCCTTCAAAGCATTGCTTAAGAGAAACATGCATGCATGTTGTACAATTAACATATTCATGTGTTAAAAATAATAACAAAAATGTCTTACAAATTACAACCTACGTGTTAATAATTCCTTTTAGGTTTTTATCAGACTTATTGTGCAACGAACAGAACCACACAACAACATTGTCCTTAGGACATATAATAACCAGTTGCCAATGTGCACTGCATTGGAGAAAAAGAAGTTATTATACTACATACATTTTTTAAATTCATTTGTACATTTTTACTTACCCATTCAAGTACGCTGCAAGGTAGACATCTTTCTGTGAACTCTGCATCCATTTCTTGATATGGTCCTTGAATTCAAATTGAGATTGCCCATATCTTTGTATAGATTGTGGCTCGATGAATTCATACACATCGGCATGATCCGATTGCAGACATAAGTCATTCATATGCCTATGGTTTTGAAAATAAAGTCAATTATGTATGAAATAAAACAATTAGTTATGTAATGGTATCCAATTGAAAGTGACTTACATAATCCACAGTTGTATAACGAAGATGTTCAGACATTGACCACCGTTGAGTATCTCAGAAATATCCTCATGTTTTATGTACAATGGGAAGTTGTCATTATACATCTAGAACAAAGTAGGGTCCCATAGCACCTGCATGGGTCTGAGGAAAAGATCGGGGATGGTCAATGTGATCTAGTACAGGGATCGACAATAGGTTCCGACTTATGTACAAGTTTCACCGGTCCCTTAGGTCCCTGTTTATCGTACACAATTAACAAACATAAGTGAACGACCGTCTTCAATTTATATGAGACAAATCTTTCTTAAATGATAATAAATAGGCCAAAAATGACATACCTTTTTCGCAATAGGCTTAAGGGTCTGCCCCACTAACTGAACCTCATCAGTGGGTACAGGGATGCGAGCATCAACATCTTGAACTTCCTCAACACCTACCTTTACTTGATCATTGGCGAGAGGGACGCTGTGTGTAACGACCCACCTCGTTGCTACGGCATCACTAACTCTAATCATGTGAATTTCAAATTTTAATGAAAACTCCATTAATCTGATTATGAAAATGGTAGTAAGTTTTTCGTAATAATACAATCATCATACACACGGTACAAATATAATAATTGAATGCATATGTATACATATACTAAATCAGTACTCATCATTCACATGTTTAGAACTTAATTTAGTTTTACATGTATTTACAACTCAAAATATACATGTCTACAAAAAGGACTAAGGGACTAACTATGAAAGAGTTAATTAACAAAAAACAACTCTTTCCGAAAAGAGTTACAACGTCATCACGTCGGCTTGGCGGCTCCAACTAAAAGAAGATCTCTCTCCAAGGTCACCTACGACTGCTCATCTGCTCACATGAACAAAAGCTCACGATCATCACAGGTACCAACCACACGGTACAACAAATGCAAATGTGAGTTTGTTATATGAAACCAACAAGCATCAGATAACAACAATTGGAAATGAAACAACATTAACAACCACAATCGTTACCAAAAGTCCATCAGTCCAATACACACTCAACAAACCCATCATCTAATTCACTTCACAACTCAAATAATCATGCTCAAAATAATGCATACACCTGACTCATCTCTCAGAATGCAATGTGGTACCATCCATCATTCTATTTCCATCCACGCAAATAAGAAGTATGAAACATGGGCACCATCAATGCACTGACCATGGATAGATAGGGACCGAAGTTTTAAACAATCCATTTCTCTCTTAGGATGCTTAAAATTCGTAAACTCACCCTCGCAAGGTTATCTAGTCATGCACCCCCCATGTACATACACAACATCATCGATACACTGACCATGGATAGATAGGGACCGGAATTTTAAACAATCCCTTTCTCTCTTGTGGTGCTTAAAATTCGTAAACCCACCCATGCAAGGTTATCCAACCGGTCAATGCACCCCACATGGACATACACAACATACAACCATGGGCACCATTAATGCATGACCCGGCTAGGAACACATCATGCCTTGCAAGGGTAACCAGTTATCAACATCATCATCATCATGTCATCTTAATGTCATCAACAACATCAACATTTTATTTCAATATTATCATCACAAAAGACATACACCTATTTATATATCTATGTATAGTAGGAAATTCAAGGCTTAGAATTATACACTCAACAACTTAAATTCATACATTCTCAGAGTAAATTTACATAATGTGAACTTACATTGTCTAACCTTTCACAGTGTAACTTTACATAGTATAGGAAAATAAATTAAGATAAAATTTCAAGTTACAAACATAATAATAATAAAATATTTTTTACATGATAAAAAGTTATTTATTTCATTCTATTCACCTAGGTATCTGAATTTTTATATATTTTGACAAGAAAATTTGACTTGTTAATTATTAATTAAATAAATCTCTCTTATTTTCTTAATCATAGTTATATTTTTTTATTTAAGTCATCAAAATTACTAATTACTAAATTTAATTAAAATCCAAAATATTAATACTTTAAACATGTTCATTTTCTTATGTAAATCAATTAATATTAATCTTTTCTTATTAATATTATTATTGTTTCCCAGCAAAAGAACCAAAATAACACATTTTTAATAAAAAATTACCAATTGGGGTTGTTTGCAAACAAATTACACATCTGGGGCGTGAGTCACGCCCAGAATGGGCATGACTGTTCACGCCCAGATTAAGCGTGACTAGGGGGGTCACGCCCAGATCAGGCGTGTTCCACCATAGGGTGACACATGTCATGCATAGATGGAGCAACGTGTATATAAACTTCGGACAGTCATAACTTTTGATTGGAATATCTGATTGAGACGTACACTATGTCAAAACGATCGTAATTGAGAGACGAAGGCCTGAGCAAATTCCCGAAAGGGATTTGGTCAAAATATTTTTCCAAAAAATACCTTTAAGTACCTCAAAATTATGATTTAATCTTCGAACATCTAAAAATTAATTGACTAAATAATTAAAAAAGTAGAAAACAAGAAAATTTTTAGATGTTCGAAGATTAAATCGTAATTTTTAGGCACTTAGAGGTATTTTTTGGAAAAATATTTTGACCAAATCCCTTTTCGGAATTTGCCTAGGCCTTCTTCTCTCAATTATGATCCTTTTGACATATCGTACGCCTCAATCGGACATTCTAGTCAAAAGTTATGACCGTTCGAAGTTTATATTACACATCGTTTCATCTATGACACATGTCATCCTGTTATGATACACGCCTGATTTGGGTTCTATTGATAATTTTTGACTGCCCTAGATATATAATTTATTTACAAATAATTTTAAATTAATAATTTTTTATTAAAAATATATTATTTGGATTATATTGACTTGTTTTCCCCTTGTACACATGGGATGGGACATACCTGAAGTGCTGAACGGGGAAAGAAAACAGAAAACTAATCACACAGACCCACGTCAGTGAAACGACAATGCGTTTAGGCTTTGGAAATGCAGAAGAATAAGAAGATGCGACTCTGCTACTTCTTCTACCTCTACCGTGTTACTGTTAGGGCTTACTGAGTTGCAAGATTCACTTCAAATTATGCGTTTCGCTGATCGGTTCCTCAGCACATCAAGCGACGTCGCAGATCATCGCAATTCCTTGATTATTTCCTTTTGTTGATACGCGGAATCGCGCACACGGTACCACTTGAATTTTTTTGGATTTCGCTTTTTAGGGTTTGGGAGGGGGATAACTATAGGATTTGATAATTTAGGAAAAAAGGGGTTTTGAGTGTGATCTTGGACCCAATTGGTCGTTGAGTCATTTTGATTTGTTTTTTGGGGTGAAGATCTCTGAAATCAGGAATGTTGTTTTTGTGTGAATGCTGTTAATTTGGGGATTGTGATGGTAGATTTGTGTTTCACAGGTGCTGGTGTGTGCACTGAGTAGAAAGAAGAAGATTGAATTGTAAACAGCATGGTGAGTGTTGTTTTGTTGTTCTAACATCGATTCACTTGATTTGGTGATGTTGGTGACCCTCTATTCTTATTTACCTCTTTGGGGAACCATTTTTTTTTTCTTAAATAGAATTACCTTCTTGGAGCTTTCAAGCCTGCATGTAATGTCTTGATCACGTTTAATGATGGGAAGAACCGGAAGCAGGTAAGCAACCACTTTTACTTTTTGCTTTCACAATTTCTATTGTGGAAGTAGTGGTACGCATCACATTGTCGCAGTTGGATTTTGTAATAATGCTGCATAAGGAAGAGGCTGATGCTAGTGAAAGTTCAGAGCGGTGGGAGGGGAATTGTGATCTTTAAATAGCTCGGCTTTTTGTCACATCATTGTAGTGACTTGTATTGTTATATATGTTCGCTTTGGTTGATATCCTTTCTTGTGGATTTATAGGTTCCGTTTAAAAAAGAAAATGGTCAAATGGTCACAGTCCCACTTTTCCAAAGTCAAGAAAACATTGCTGGGAAGGTATTTTATTTGTTGATGTTCATAATAAACACATAATGTTTTCAATAACTTCTGATATATTGTCAACCACTTAACCTTACTTATATTTATCTGCTTCCATATTTAGATTACAATAGAGCCAATGCAAGGGAAGAAGATTGATCACAATGGTGTAAAAGTTGAGCTCCTTGGACAGATAGGTTTGTACATGACTAATCTTTCTGACTTTTTATTATGTTGTGTCTCGCAAGTCTCAATGGATGAAAACAAAAGGAAGAAGTAGAATAAATTGTTGCTTAAAATCTTTTTTGTTGATATTATACTATGTGATGAAAATGATTATGATAGAAAAATTATATTGTACTTTGTAGAATTTTTTGTTCACTTGCTTAAAGGAATTTACCTTGTCAATTATTATTCAAACTTTAAAGTCTATGATTCTTCATTTCCCCTTAAAGGAATATTTTCATTATGTATTTATTTTGGTCCTTTTGTGTCACATGTATTAAATTTTGTTCAATAACGATTAAATCTGTTAGGCATGCCACATTGTTATGTTTGCATTACATGTAAGATAGATGTGTGATTTTCTCTATGTAATTGACCTTCATACCTTTAAGGAATCTGAAATTAGTTAAAAAATTAATCCGGCATTGATGATGCATGCTACTCGGGAATTTTTATTCCTTATCTTTTTAAAATTGATACTTAGGGTAAATATTCCAACTTCAGTCTCTATCTTTTATCTAATTATTATATATTATAAATTATTGTCAGCTGGATTGTCCCTTTTATGCTTAATGCCTTTGACTTGTGATTGTGATGAAGCATAAAATGATATACATCTTAGGGAAACATCATTGAATTATTAGTAGAGACTTTAAGTCCTAAAGCTGTACAGCACAAAGATGGATTTTCCTAATTTAAGATTTCCATTTCAGTTTTGTCAAAATAGTTTATAGAAAATGTTTTCTTTGGATTTGTGCCCACCCTTTTTTCTCTTGAGCATCTGCACCTGAAACTAATATGATCTTCCTGTCATTGATAATCTTATTCAAATTTGAGCAGTTTAAGATTAATTTTACAATGATGTAACAGTTAAATGTTTATCGGGTAATGACCAGCAAAGAAATAAATTTTCCATTTATCATTTGCTGTAAACAAACACAGTTGTTCTTTCATTATTGCTTTGGGAATAATTTCTCTTGTGACTGTTATCTTTTTTCTGCTTCATTGCTGACAAAGTTCATTTTGAATTTTGTTTCATTGTGCAGAGATGTATTTTGACAGAGGAAATTTTTATGACTTTACTTCCCTTGGTAATTGAGTGTTCTGCCACTTTCATCCTAGAATGAAAATTTTCTACCTAGTTGTTAGTCTTTCATTTAATACAACTAGTGTGGTGACTCATGTGATGCTTAGTTATATATTTTCATTATACTGTCTTTTACAGTACGAGAACTAGATGTTCCTGGAGAAATCTACGAGAGGAAAACATATGCATTTGAATTTTCTACTGTTGAAATGCCATATGAGACATATAATGGGGTGAATGTGAGGCTTAGGTAAGATATCTTGAAGATCTATGGATTTGTCTGCTAAAAATTTTATGCATATGCTTTTTTGTATTGCCTTTCTGGAATATTTGCTTTGCTAATAAGAGTATGGGGAGCTTGAAAATGATATTTTCTGATGCTTTTATGCATTTGTAATTTCCAGGTATGTATTGAAAGTGACCATTAACCGTGGCTATGCTGGGAGCATAGTAGAATACCAGGATTTTGTGGTATGTTCTCTATCAGTAAACAGGATTTATGATTTCTTGTCTGAGATATCAAATTTAATGTTATATTATCAAATCAATACATTTCATGGGTAATATTGTGTTGGATGTAGTTGTAAACATGGTTATCAAACTCGTGAGTTAACTTGCAAACTCGGACGCGTTTATGAGTCTAGTTTCCCTCTGCGAGGTGACTCAGCTGTAGACTCGTTTTTGAGGTAGACTAATGCGAACTCGGTCAGACTCGCAAGTCCACTACCGAGTTGGCGAGTCCAGTTGAAGCCCCAATTAATGAATGACACCAGGGTAGGTCATTTTTGCGTCGCCTCTGTTTAAAAGACCCAGTCAGGGTTCTTTTTTTCTCATTTCTTGCTTCTGTTTTCTTCTTACTCTGCGATTCTTCCTTCCTTCTCCTCTGCTTGATTGCCGCTGGGTGGGGGTGGATTGTTGAAGCATCGTTCTCCACTCTTGCATGCATGCGATTTTGAGTTTGGGGTTTCTAGTTTGTACATTTCGAACCTTCCCATTCTGTTGAAGGGAAGCTCTGTTCCTTTCTTAGTTGCTGATGATTATGTTGCCTTTCCCCTACCCAAAATTCATGCTGTTCTATTTGACCCCTTGCACGCATGTGATTATGTTTTCTGTACCTTCACTACCGCAACCCCAAATTCATATTGTTATACATTATTTCTAATTATTGCTGGGTCTTTTATTTGTTAATTTTGTTTTCATGTTTATAATGTTAGTATCCCAGTTTATAATATCTCTGGAAGTGGGACTGGATCAAATTGTATGAACTTATTACTTATGTTTTATTTGGTGTAGTTTGAACTTATCTATTTTGATTTATTATGGTTTTGAAATATTGAATTGATATGTCATTTAGAGGTATTTATTATTATTTTATATGAAGTTCACTCTTACAAGTTTATGAGTCGAGTTTACGGAACTCTCACAAGTCTACGTAGACTCTCGAGTTTGATAACCTTAGTTGAAAAATATATACACGAGTACACTATTCCCCCACCTCAAAAAAATAAGTTTGTATATGTTCAAAATATAGGAGTTCTTGTTATCCTTTTTCATTAACTTCTATGTATTTTTTTCTTCATCCATCAGGTTCAAAACTATTCTCCACCTCCACAAATTAACAATAGCATCAAGGTGAGCACAATGACATGTTTTTTTTTTTTTTTCAGCAAAGATAAATATATGTATTAATAAAACAGTACAAGAAGTACTGGAGAAATACAAGCTAAGGAAACAGGATAACAGAACAAAGGTGGCTTGAAGCATAAAAACATGCTGAAAGCCAAAAAGGTTCTGATTGTTTCCAAGAGAACAATGACATGGTAATTGAATTTTAAATTTTTAATGCTGTCTAGCACATTCATTTCTATTGTACATACTACGATAGTAATTCATATTCATGTTCACAATTTTCCATCAATTCAAAACAATAATGATTCAGGAGCAATGATAAAGCAACGTTATGTCATCAACCTCAACCATTTCCTTTCAATTACCCATTGTTAAAGTATCTGCAGGTTCATGTAGTTATAGTGATATGTCGGTTAGTTGATGGCGTTAGCTAGTTAGTTAGTTACAGGTCGGTGAGTGGGATACTCAGTTAGTTAGTCAAGTGGCTGATGATGTATATAAATAAAGAGGGGTTCAAAGGGGAGTCATTCACTGTGTGGGAATCTGTAAAGGAATTGGGAAGGAATTGGAGCTTTCGAAAGTCTAGGAGTGTTCATTTTATTGTATTTCCCTTGTTCTTGATTCTGAATGTGAAACCACATTGGGGCCAGGATTGGGAATTGGGGTTCTTAATGAAATTTATTCCTTGTGTGCTTAATATGAACCAGTTTCTATCATATTGCCTCAGGCTATACCTCAACTTTGTTATTGGCTACTTTTATTTCTTAATTATGTTGCATAATATTATACCTTGTACAGATGGAAGTTGGAATTGAAGATTGTCTACACATCGAATTCGAATACAACAAAAGCAAGTAAGCTGAATTTTGATTGACCATTTGACTGGAATTCTGTCTACTTTTAATCTTTTATCAGGTTGTTTATCTTAATTATGTACCTATTTATCTTCTACAAAGTTTCTGTTCATAGCTTGCAGTATGATATATATATATATATATATATATATATATATATATATATTGCATTATCTTGTTCAGTCTTCTTGACCTATGAATTTGTTTTTCCATCTTGCATAGAGCCTGTTGATTATAACAAAAATCCTAGATAATTGAGCTGTTTTTTGCACCATAGATATTTTTGTCAAAAAATAGCAATGTATCTAGGAAGCACATATACGACATGGACAACGGTCACACTCATACAACAAATTTTGCAAATTATAGGACACATGACTACAATATAATGTTTAAAATTAATTTAAACTATACATTTTAATCAAAAGATTGAATTTAAAATGAAATTTTTTTCATGTTATTATAAACATAATAAAATACTAAAGTTTATGTAATTATTGTAGTATTCCAATTTATGTTGGTGTAAAAATGTTAAAGTTTGAAAAATTATAAAAATGCAGGTTAGAGTATTTGTGTGCTGTTCAACATGCCTATAAAATGACATGGCTACTATTTAGAAATGTATGTGCATCTTAGTACTGTATAGAGCTTTTGTGCATTGTTTTTGAAGAGAACATTTTTCTCATCTAATTTATACATTATTAAGGTATAAGATTTGTAAATACTTATTCGGATTTACAATTTTTCAGGTATCATCTGAAAGATGTCATCATTGGTAAGATATACTTTTTACTTGTCAGAATCAAGATAAAAAACATGGATCTTGAGATTAGGCGTCGAGAATCCACAGGATCAGGGACCAACACCCATGTTGAGACAGAAACATTGGCTAAATTTGAGTTGATGGATGGTGCTCCTGTTAGAGGTAGGTTAGCCTTGAAATTGGATTAAACCTTTTGTACTTTCTATTTAAATATTAAATAAATATTAATTTTGATAAGTGACAACATAAAAGTAGTTTAGATTTTTAAGCGGTAATATTTCATGTTTATACATATTCATAAACCTATATTCACTCTTCTACCAGAAAGGTGAAAATGTATTTTACTGGTTTTGTGTTCATAACATAACATCTTATGTTTGCTATTAACAAAACAAATTAAGGTAATAAATTTCTGCCACATACAGTTTTTAAACTAAATATAAAGATAAATTACATTCCTCCTGATATATTGGTAAACTTCCCCTTTATTTTTTGAAATTATAAATTATAAATTATTGATATGTGAAAAAGATATGAATGTTTTAGGTGAAGTTTCAAAATCAATGGTAGGGATGTTTAAAACTTTATTTCTATATTCTGAACTTCTGAAGTTAATAATAAAGCTTTTAAAGTTGCTTTAGGAGACTTGGTCGTAGTTGCAGCGCTATTAAGAGGCTAGTTTATGTTAAAATGGGTAAAATGTAACACATTTCATTTCTCTATGGAGGATATGTAATTTAAGCCTGTCTCAATGGAAGAGAGTGTATCAAAATATAAAAAATTGTCAAACTTTACATAAACTGATCCCATGCCTAGGTAAGAGAAGGTTGTCTTTAAGTAATTCATAGACAACAACAATTTTTGTCAAATCTTTCATGCCAAATGTAAGTATTGGCATTACTCTAAAGCCCTAAAATAATATATTTGTAAAAATGTTTATCGTTTTTGTACTTCAATGTATAGACAATGATTGAACATCGAAGACCTTCAAATAAATGAGAAAACAGAATAGCTATAAGAAAATAGAAAAGGAATTCATATGTTTTGCTTACTTTCTAAGCAGAAGCCTTCTACAACAGATGTTGTTTTGACCTAAATGAAATACATTTCACTTATATGATGTGTGATTGGTTTTACAGGTGAATCGATTCCAATCAGACTGTTCCTCGGTCCTTATGAGCTGACCCCAACACATCGTAACATTAATAACAAATTCAGTGTGAAGTACTTTTTAAATCTTGTGTTGGTTGATGAAGAGGACAGGCGATATTTCAAGCAGCAGGAAATCACAATGTATAGGCTGCAAGAAGAAACTTCATGATTACTTATCATTCGGGGAGTGAGTGTTAGGTTTGGTAACAAATAAAAAAGATTGTGATGGACATTGAAGAGCTCTTAAATCAGGGAATAGCCTTGTGAATCCTGTTCTCTAAGGTGTAAAATAGCTTAGTATTCTGGCATGCTTTCATCACTTTCGGTCATGTACATCGACAGATCTCTCATTCATGTCTAGACAGTTCTGTAATTTTTAAACACACCATTGAAGGAAAAATATTAAGAAATGTGTTGGATCAATGATACCCATGAGAAAGTGGGTGACTGAAAGTATACTTGAGAATGTGATATCTGTAGTACTTTGGTTTTTGTTGTCAACTTTTGCTTTGTTTACCTGATGAACATAATGATATCCTTTTTCAATTCTTTTGAACAGACAAAATCTGGTGCAGAACTCTGATTTTTTGTCTTTGCATTGACATCTTCTATTCTGTTACATTCATAGTGATAATCATAACATTGCATTGTTGCAATCGATACACCATACAAGCCCATTTTTTCAAATGAAGGCTAAGATTAAGAAGACAACCCCCCCCCCCCCCCCCCCCCCCCCCCCCC
>PYAF01005150.1:11407-52848 GCA_007407185.1 Glycine tomentella | reverse complement strand
TTCACCAACGAGTATTATGTATTTATAGATGTAATACCTGACCGTTGGCTAACTGCAACCTGCACGAACGGCTTCCTATATTTCCGGCCTCCACCTGCACGTTCGTAACTGCTAGGGTGGACTGAGTCTCAATCCACGTCTCAATAACTTATCGTAATGAATTGGGCTTTAACGCAAGCCCAATTATACTTCCAGAACAAATGTGATTGTCGATTTGCATTTTCAGATGATTTTTTTTTAATTTTCTTTGATTTAGGGACTAAACAGAAATTGAAACATACTACAGCTTATAAGAATATAATTTTTAGCATAAGGTACTGCCTACTAGATGACCAAGTTCAGTTGTCATATTCATAGTAACCACCTCAACTGTATCTTTTATTTTACGGTCTATTTGGTAAGGTGTAAAGATAACAAGGAGAGAGAAGTTTGAAATTTAAATCAAAGGTAAGAGGAGGAAAAAATGAATTTTTTATTTATAGAAGTAAATCTTTCCTGTATTTTATTCTACTTTCTCTCCAATCAAACCGAAAATAATACATCGTTATCTATCTCTTATTTCTCCTATATTTTTTTTCCTCTCAAACATATAATTAGTGTCACAAGTAACCACTTTTCAAGCTAATTCTGTAGCCAAACACTGCTTAACGTTCATTCCTATTTCAACAGCTCTATAGACATAACTAGTGACAAAATATTCTTGTAATCTTTCAGTCAACAATTTTTTTTTTTTAATCCCATTAGAAAGCATGGAGATAACCCACTGACATATGTCAGCCTTATCATGAGGTTGTGCAATTGCTGGCTGACCTGTGATTGCCCAATAGAACAAAACCCCAAACTAATTGGGTCAGATTTTGTTTAATCCGTTCATTCGGATCAAATTTTGCTTAATTTAAGTCTGCAATTCGATCCGAATCATTCCAATTATAATGAGATTCAATCAAATCATTGGATTTATTATTAAAATAACAATAATAATAATACTTTTTAAAAAAAATTAGAAAGTGATTCTAATAGTATGCATAATACATTTAACTCAAAAACTATTTTTTAACTAGTAACTTAATATGAAACAATCACTATTCCAAGTTAAAAATTAAACACATATCTTATATTATAATTATAATAATAATTGATCATTAGCCTTAAAATAAAAATATACAATAAAATTAGGCTGGGCTAAAAAGATCAGACTCTAAAGATTAAAAAAATAAAAAAAATAAAACATAAATTGGGTGGATTGGATTGGAAAGGATTTCTAAAAGTAAAAATCCAATATCCTATCCCAATTCATTGGATTTGCAATTTTTCAATCAAATCCAAACCAATGATCCAAACCAATCCAGATTTTTCAATTTGGATTAGTTCAGATTCACCGGGTTTTCAAATTAATCTGGATTCGTGACCATCCCTAATGTCCACCACATATACAACGGAAAGTTTTTTCCAGTGTGAAATTGAGTATCTATGAACAAATTTTCATTTAGTGGAGGGTGTGGAAAAAAATTACACAACAAAATCTTATTTTCATTATGTATAAACACTCAACTTCACAGCAGAAATAAATTTGTATTGTGTATAAGGTGATATACAATGAAAAATTATTTACGTTGTGAAGAGCATTTCTGTAAACATAAAAAAAAAAATGCCAACTCTTAAGGGGGTTTGAATAGCAACGAAGAGGTGCCAATAGCAATCCCTTTTGAAAAATATTGGTATTTTAAAACTAGATTTTGAAAGAAGAAAAAAAAAACAGTTTTAATTTGGTTTGAATCTGTATACAAAAATCCAAACCAGTTTTACATATAAATTGAAACGGTTGCACCAAACCAAACCACCCACCCTTTTCAAGATGGATTTTTTTAAGCATGCTCACCCCTTGGCTCCTTTTATGTACTAAAAATTTAAGAAACGGGGATATTCTTCATTCTGTTGTCAAATACATGTTGAAAAGTAGAGCTTACCCTGATACTTAGTATTGATCTTCCAACAAAAGACTAAACAACAAATACTCACTTCCACTAGCAGAACTATAACCAACAAATAACCTCATTGGCTTAGAAAACAGGAGGAAAATTTCAACTCCTCACCCATCTAAGAATGATTGATACCCTTCTTATGTGTTTAACTTGTTTCTATACGGCTCAAATGTCTTTAATATGCTGTAACACTAATGAACCATTTCTAAAAGAATAAGATCAAATATATCTGATATCTCATGTTAATTTGTTATCTATCCTTCATTTGAAAATGGTTAATATCCTTAATATAACATCTGCTGTTAACTGCGCAATCCTTTTACCTCTTTTGTTGTTTTAATCAAAACACAAGCTTTCTAAAATGTGGAGACCCACAATTTATTGTGTTTTCTAATTAGAGAGGGAAAAAAATATCCAGAAGCTATCAAATGTTTCTGCACTTTCAAATGGAACCTAAAAGAAATACAAGACATTTGTCGCTGCATTGAGCTGCATGCTGTCCAAAGTTTCAAGTACAATGTTATTCTACAAATTATTCAAAAACCTGTTAAAGCAATTTGTCCTAAAAAGTTTGAAAGACGGTGCATAGTAATGCAACAAAGAAAGAGTTTATAAAGCTACAATAGAAAGACACAAGTTTCTGACCCATACTAAACTCTCAGAACAGGAGAGATGTTACACCAGATTACCCATAAGAGTAAAATAAATGGATAACAAAAGGTTTTGAATCATAAATTCAGCAGTTTTCTGAATGAAGATCAGACAATTGCAAAAAGAAGAATGTTAATCCAAATGCAAGAAATAAGTTCCTGTACTTGAAGCGTAAGTTCCATTAACCACATGCTTACTGTCCACTTTTATCATCATTAGCTTCAGTCACGACGGCTTGGTTCATGCTGTCGTGGTCAGAATACAGCTCTTGCCAATCTGAAGTTATCAAGACATCTGGCAGATTGAGATTCAACAGAGACAAGGATTGATTTTCACTCTTGGGGGCCCAAACCTGGTCAACTGACTGCAATCTCTCATTGCTGCCTGCATAATTTTCTAACCAAATCTCAAAATCAACAAGGAGTCACAATAGATATGTTGCAACTGACAAACTTAACTCATGAATTAAGGGGAAAATCTACCAACTTTATTTTCATCAAAATTCATAATGAATTTCCTGTGAGAAAAACTCTCCACAGGATAGACGATAGAAAATTAGTTAATTCGTAATTTATTTAGGATGAGTCAACATTTTTATGATCCAGAATGTGCATGACACTATAAAGCTTTGTTAAGTAAAACAAGTAATCTTAAAAATAATCAAGTTTTTCAGTGCCAAAGATATATGTGGATGTGTGCAAAAAATTGTGAATGTTTTTCAAATATCATCCTTCATCATGCCACACTAGAAGGTACTAACCACTAAAGGTCTGAAAAAGTTCCCATTCATCCCATGAGTTTCCATTGGTACTAACAACAGTATGCTCATTCAGAATTGAAGTTGCTCCAAAGGGAGATAAAGGGTCAGCATAATCCTCCCATTCTGTCACATACATGTTCAAAGCAGAACTCTCAGCTATGTCACCAGGAGTTGCAATTGAAGAATTTAAATTCTTGTCAGAAGAATTATTCTTTGAACAACCAAGAGCATTTGCTTGATAAAGTAATGCATCAAGCAAGCCACTATTAAGTGGTGAAAAAGAACCCGAGTCTGGTGCATTAGGTGGTTGAGGAGAATGAATGAAAACATCAAGAGACTCATTCAATGGAGGTGGGGGAGAGGTACCCCAACTACCAAATTCGGTTTCTGGAATTTGGAGTGAAGGGAGCTCTGACTTCGCAGCCTCAGAAATCAGCTTAGAAGTAGAGGAATTGCCATTCGATAGTGAATGGCTGTAACAAATTGAGCCATGTGAGGAGGCACCACGATCAAGGGGAGAATACAATCCAAATGATTCTGAAATCTTATCAGAAGTATTATCCTTAATATGGTCAAATGGATAAAACTCATTGCTGTTCAACTCACTGGAACCAATAAAGGACATTGTTGACTCTTGAAGATGATCATGTTTAGGTAATGTTGATGGCAAAAAATTACAATATGGAGGAGAACCAAGATCATTTGGTAGAAAGCTACTAGTAGAAATAGCAGGAAGGTCAGGCAAAAAAGGTAAGATTCCTTGATTTTCCTTCAGACTGTCAAATATTGCATCATGTATCTCATAATTATTTTTCTTCAAGAAATCATGATGCCCTCCATCACCATCACTAATTTCACCAGTACCTCCTTGGCCATGCTTTCTCTCTTGAAATGCTTGCAAAAGTACCTCAGGAGGATAAAGTGGCAAGCCAGCCCGTTGCCGCCTCTTCATCCGGGTGTTCCAGTAGTTTTTTATTTCGTTATCTGTACGACCATGCAACTAACAGCAAAAGAAATCAATCAATATAAATCATCATGGATAGAGAAAATGAATAATACTTCATAATGATAACAGAAAAACAAATATATGTATATAGAGATTGCTAGCCTCCTCTTCCATTTGTAAGGGGTAGTTCCAGCTTCTCATTCAGACAAAAAATGTTCTCCTTTGTTCTATTATTCTCTTCTTTTTACTCATTAATCAGTCATCTGTTTTTTCTTTCAACTTAATAATTTCTGTCTTTCTAAAAAATTCTTTAACTCGTCTGAACATTCTGGTTTATTTATGTTTAACTTTTTCTTTAGTTAGGGGAGTGGGGGGAGGAATACCAATATTGGAATCTACACAAGAATGGGGAAATTGCATGTGGAGGATTCCCCTTTCCCCCTGGCAACAGCAGCTTCATGATTTTAAAGGCTAGGGGAAGCACTTTGTAAGGCTCACTGATAACATAATTTTAAGAGAGAAGGTTGGTGTTTTGGACTGAATGAAAAGGTGAAGGAGGTTAGCAAGAAACTGATTTTGGTGTCAATCTTGGGTGATATGCAAGAAAAGAAATCTACAAGTTATTTCACAATAAATGCAATCTCTAGAAAAAAAATTGAATGTATTTTAAAATTGATATGATTGTCATTTCCCAAGTTTGTCATGTTACCTTATGTCATTTTTGTTGAGCAACAAACGACCATCAAAAAACCAGTGTGACATAGGTAACCTTTTTCACATTAAGCATTAACAGTTTTTGCTATTTTTTAATACTTGTAGAGTAAAATTATGATTAAGCTAATTTTCAATAATGTTAGTGTATCTTCATATCTAACATAGAACTAACAGTGATTTGTAGACAAATTTCAAACAGATGCTCAGAGATGAGTATCATTTAGGACACTACCATAATACTGATTACTTTCCCTAAACAGACATGATGATATCAAGAACAATCTAGAAAGATGTTGCAAGGTTCTCTATTGTGAAAGATTTGCCTCACTAAAATGTTGCAGCATTCAATGATTTATACAGAATGCATTATGTTAAACACAGAGTCTTACTAAATGACCACTAAACTGTATTATGCCAAATTAGAGTCATCCTCTACATCAGTTATTTCAGTGTAACCATCAATATGCAGATTATTCTCATGAGAAGTTTATTTGTTCACCCATATGTTTTGTTGTTGAATGGCACTGAGATTCATAAATCTAACTAGCTTGTTTCATATTGTAAGGGACAAGTCAAATATAAAAGATGACGCAGTTGTCATATGAAGTCCTTTGTTAGACGATACAAGGAAGGCGTAAAAGGACTGACATCACAAATGGCAAATAGAATTCATGCATTTTAGCAAAAAGGGAGAGAAAAAGCAAATTGAAAAAAGATAACTAAATACGTAAGGCAACGACAAATACACAGTCTGCTTACGTGCGCCGCCATGAGTGCCCATTTGTTTCCCATTTTGGCATGGAGTTCAGCAATCATCCGTTCCTCTTCTGCGGTAAATGCTCCTTTCTTTAAATTTGGCCTTAGGTGATTGGCCCATCGCAGTCTACAACTTTTTCCGCAACGAGACAGGCCTGAGTACTTCTGAACAGCATTCCAGTTCCCCTCTCCATGCTTCTGGACATAGTTCACTAACACAGCATCTTCAGCAGCTGTCCATGGCCCTTTCTTCAGAACCAAACCTACTCCATTGCCCTCATCATTTAACTGTGACCCAGTCTGATCATTGCAGTGCACATTGTCGTCGATCTCATTTGTCATTTGACTCATCTCTTTAATAATATTATCTGCAATGAGTTTTTGAATCACATATTAAAGTACTAAAAAATGCAAAATAAAACTCGGAGAAAAGTCCAAAAAACAAATAAATAAAATCCTAAATTCGCCAGTAAATTCCCTTTCATTCTTTTCCCTCCCCCAGATCTTACTTTTGTGTGGTGGACCGGGTTGTATAACACATCAACACACAAGTACAGTGATATTCAATGATATAGACAATAAAGAAGAAAACCAGAAATGATCTTTATCAAGGTGCCTCAAAAACAAACAGAGCTACCATAATTCTTAAACAGCACGGGAAACAATTATAACTAAAAGCACCATAAAATCCAAGCACACCCATCCTTTCATAAAATTGGAGATCGTAGAGGGTAAGTAAAGCAGTATGCATAAAATTTCTAACAATATAAGTTTCTACCTAATCGCGAAAACCAGTGATGATCTCCTCTGAATCAGGAAAGCAGACCCCAAAAATGAAACCAGGTAAAGTATGATTATTACAATTTCAAATCAAATTCACTGTTCTTACCCAATCAGAAGTAAACACACAGAGGAACATAAGTTGCATAACCCTTATTGCTTGGAGAAGGAAAAAAAAAAAAAACATAAATTTCCATCTACAAAGCATACCCAAAACACAAAAGTCACTTTCCCCATCACCCTAATGCTGGTTACAGCAATTATAGCATGAAATTATTACGAAATCAATAACATGATCAAAAGAGCAAATTTCACATTTAACGAAATTAACTGCCCATCTTAACAACAACAACAACAACAACAAAAATAATAATACCTGAACAGAACGTGAGAGTATTCAAGCTAAAATCTAAAATCCAAAGATTTTAGTTGAAATTCACAATAAAGAAGAATATTTTTTCTTGCTGGCAGAGAAGCTGAACCTGTGTTATAAACGTTAGGAAAACTGTGTCTGTGTCCCTGAAATGCACAAATGAAAAATAAAATAACTAACAATTAAATATAAAAAAATATAGACCCAATAGAGTGATGCAATTGCATGCAACAATTACTGACACAGAGACACAGTGGGAATGTACAATGACGAATTTGTCTCATAGTTGAAGCTCCTATGATGATAATAACAATGATCATAATAATATTAATAATAATATGGAATTGAGAATTCAGATTCAGAGAACCAAAAAAATGAGAAATGGGAATGGGAATTGGAGCATAACCGTAGTTGGAAGAGGATCGGAGGGAAGAGAGAGAAGAACATGAGATCAAAGCCTCGAACACTCACTCATGCCAACACTCGCATGCAGAATAAGAGAGAGAGAGAGAGAGAGAGAGAGAGAGAGAGAAGGGTTAAAAAGAAAAAGAAAACAAAAGAGAGAGAAAGAGTGAAGAAAAAGGAAATGCCAAGTGAAGATATCATGAAATGACCCTTCCAAGTTCCAATTTCTCTCTCTGTATCCAATCCCAAACTCATTTGCTTGCTATGAAATATAAATGAGATTATTTATTGAGTTTCTTTAATCATACCCTTGTAATTATGTAAGATTTATGGAAGTTTTCAATGCATGACATGGGTGTGATATTCTTTTTAATGAACTTCATTTATTAATAAATATGAGTCATATAATTTTTATTCAATAATGATAAATATGTTAAAGCAGAGTGTGTTAAAAGATTGTTAATGTTATCAGGGATTTGATCTTATAATATGTCTGCAGGGAAGAGTATTTAACTGAAATATAAAAATATATTTATTAGAAAAAAAGTATCCTTTAAATGGACTCAATTTTTCGACAAATTTATTTCTAACTGAACTAGAGAATACTCTGAGGAAAAAAAACTGTATTATTAACGTTCATTTATATAAATTTGATTGTGACTTTAATCCCTTATCTAATGTGTATAACAAGAAGAAATACTAGAATTATATTCTTTAATAAATTGGTTTTTAAACATTTTAAGTAATGACTAAGATTAGTCTTTTAAGGCACGCATTTGTCATGTGAAGCCCATATACCTAA
The DNA here is from genome assembly GCA_007407185.1 of Glycine tomentella. Classification (NCBI taxonomy): domain Eukaryota; kingdom Viridiplantae; phylum Streptophyta; class Magnoliopsida; order Fabales; family Fabaceae; genus Glycine; species Glycine tomentella. The sequence continues at coordinate 44,679 of PYAF01005150.1, read as the reverse complement.
AATGGGTTGCGAATTTTCAACCGTTTATTATGAACTTATAAAGTTTTAAACTTTTAGAAATAATTTTATGTAAAGAAAGTATATATAACTAAACTCATTATGATAATTGAACTTGGTTTAAAGAAAGTATGATAGACTTTGAGCTAATCATAGGTCTTAAATTTAAAATTTACTAAACTTTAGCTAAGGAAACGATTCTAACTTTAACTAATCATAATAGATCGTTAATTTTAATCATGACAATAATATCTCTCTTAATTGGGTTCTTCAATAAATTACTATATATTTAATTCTATTATGGAAATGTATTTAGCTAAAAGAAGAAATTACAACATTTCCAACTAAACTTTTATCAAATTACACATAAATTTATCTTTTTTATTTTTATTTTTCTACGCTAACTCATCTTTAAATTTGAAAATATTATACTAATACCTTCTTATATGTGTGAAAACATTGTACTGATATCTTTTCAAACCTTAAATTAACATCCCCTATATGGGAGGTGAAAGTAATAATTAAAAAAAATAAGAAAAGATACTTGTATAATTATCCAAAACTTTAGGCTGTAATTTACTTTAATGAAAATGTTACAAAGTTTAAAATCCTTTTCATATATACACATTTTGATAGGGATATTTAAGTCCTACATCAAGTAATATATATTTTTTGGAGTACTTAAGTGACTTGATTTCTCCCCCACCTCTCCTTGAAATAGCTTTTGAGGGTTTTTTGAGTGCTTGGGATGTTTATTTCTATCTATCTAAAAAGGTTATATACGGAGAGTATCATAGAGTGTAGCCATTTAGGACATAGACGTTGAGGCACAGTTTTATAATAGGAACTCAGGAATTACGAGGTGCGTAAATCCTAGATTGAGTATTATGGAATGATTGGTGAAGTATAAGTGGCTTGATTTTTTTCATTGAAGACTAGCTTTTAAAGAAGGGTTTCCCAAGTACTTGGGTATTTATCACATTTTTTTTATAATTAATATTTTAGCCTATGCAATACACAAAATAAGTATTTATTTTATTTAATCAAAATGTATAATAAATAAATTTTTTGAATATATAAATTATATTATGATTAAAATTTTTTATAAAAAATATTTCTAATTTAGATAAATAGTTTATATATGATACATGATTACTTGATAATGTTTTTTAAAAATAAAATCCAATTTAGAAATAAAGATAAGAAGCATCAATTATAAGAGATAACAAGTTAAAAAAAGATAAAATATATTTTTAATCTCTAATAAATATTTGAATTTTGTATTTATTTCTTAATAATTTTTTTTATTTTCTAATAAAATAAAAATTTTATTTTTTCTCCTTGATACTTGTTTTTAGTCCTTTGATAATTTAGTAAATTTTTTGTTTGTTTTTTGATAAAAAAAATTAATATATTATTAGTCTTTAAAAAAAAACTATTACGATAAGATGAATAATGTTATAAATTTATCCTTTTTCAAAGTAAAATTTAACATGATCTTCAATTAATCCAATAATCAGTTAATCACATTAGAATTTAAAATTTTTCAGCCTCATCTCATCAATTCCAATAAAAACTTTTCCTTTTTATTCAATATCTTAATATATGCATAACAAGTGTAAAACTAATGCAATTACATTGTAGAAGGTTTTTGTCCTTTTTCAATTCAGTTTATAATTATTTTATTTATCCCAATATCACTTAGCCATTTGTGTGTACATGCATCAAATTATAAATAAATTGAGCCTAAACTTATGAAAATGGATTAAAGCAAAGTAATTATACCAGCTAAATTTTCACTTCAAAACGGGGAGCCACGTACTTATACTTATTTTTATACAATTATTTTACATATAACATACATAATTACACATATGACAATATTATTAAAAAAAATTAGTACTTATAATGTAGAGAGCACCATATAAGTGTGAAGCGTCCAAGCGTAGATCATATGGTGACAATTGGCGTGTACTTGAAAAGAAAACTAGAAAATGAAGAAAATAAGGAAAAAGTATATTTTCCTTGCGTTTGATTTTACTTTTGCTCTTGAAATGTGTGTTGTGTTCGTTTTGTCCATCCCTATTTTTAGCCAACAATGATGTAAACAATCTAAGAACATAAAAGGAACACACATCACAATCTCCAAATAAAATAATTTATGTTGTCAACTGATTAAAGAAATTTAATAAAAATAATTATTATAAAAGTCATTAAATTGATCGCATAGACTTTTTTTTAATCTGCAAATAGGAAACTTAATTATAAGAAGTATAAGAAGTACCAAAATACAAGGCAAGTCCATAATGAACTGACAAAAGCCCTCTGATTAATGAATATTATTATAAAATAAACTAAGAATAATCAATAATCCAAGGGATCAGAACAGAGGCCAACAAAAAACAAGAATAAAAGCCAACCCGAGGCTAGAAACCCATCAAGCGATCAGTGTCTCTCCCAAACACTGAAATACAAAATCCGTCACCAATAGAAACCTGCACCCACTGCCACAAGGCTTTGCTAATATCAGGCTAATACCTTGCCGAGAATAGTTGAATGAGTTTATTGTGACCCATGCAAGCAACACGTGATCCATAAACTGCCACCAAAATCCGATCAAACAACACGCGCCTCCAATGAAGCATATCCAGGAAGCTAAGACAAGCGACAATGTTAGATACCCATTGTATGAATGAGAAACCCAGGGTGTTTGTTATGTAACCATGACCAAGCAACAAACTTAACATCATCCACTATAGCTTTCCAATCCACCACAGCCATGTTGAACACACATATATTCCTTTTTCTCCAAAGACAAAAGAGAACTATGCTCCATATTACCTGCCAGATATCACATTCTAGCCTTTCCTCCCCAAATATGTGATAAACCATAAATAACCTACCAGCAACTCAGGAGAGGCTGATACAAAGTCTGGATAGATCCACGAGTAACACTAGACCAAACTTTGCAAGTAACCTCACACGAAATGAAAAGGTGATGCACATTCTCGGATGATGATGACAAAGCCGACAGAGCAGGTCAGTGCTTTGTACCAAGATATTGTGCTTCTTTAAGTTGTCTCTTGTGGCTAATCTATTTCTCAAAGCCCTCCATATAAACACCAAAGCTTTTCGTGGCATCTTAATGCACCACACATAGGAAAATATATCATTAGGAGTCTCCACAACTTCATCCAATACCAGCATGTTATATACATGCACTTTTTGTTGAATACAAACCATTCGAGTTGTTTTTCCACCACGGGGAGTCCAAACCTGAGAGATGAACTTGGAACTTGTTCAAAACCGTGTGCAATTGTTGGATAAGGACGTTCTCCCACTCAAAAGTATTTATTCTCCACTTGATATCCCAACACCTCCTACCATCCCTCCACACCCCATGTTCCCAATAAGATTATCCTTTTGAACCGAGATGAGAAGTAATCTAGGAAACAATTAAGGATGCTAAACTTTGACCCTCCACTCATGCATCGAATCAAAAGCTAATTTTATCTCCCACTCCAATCTTTCACTCAACCCCTTTGTCAAACCATTTTTCGCAATTCAAGCCTCCACAAATTTTCTTCAAATCTCTCCACCACAACGATTCTATGAGGTCACATCCTCCCTCAAAAGCCCATTCCAACCTTCATATTTTGATTGTAGTACATCCAAGTTCACCTATGTTCTTGTGCTTACAAATAGCATCCCAACTCACCCAAGCTATTTTTGAACTCTCCTCATCACCCCCTATTGGGCCTATGCTCTTTAGTTGAGCCCAATTGGGCTGAGACTATTAGAAGAATCCAAAGACTAATATAAAAAATACTCCTACTTAGGTCATTAACAAAGAGACAGAAAACCTAGAAAACATAGAAGTGGTCACACACTCTACTCATTTCCCCTCAAGAGATAGTTTGGAAGATTTGTTAGAGACAAGGAATCAATCAACCAAGTTGAAAACTACAAGAGGTAAACACATAAAAATGTGATGATCAGTTACATCCCAAACCACAAACGGTTTATATGCTTCCGCAGTATTTAATATGCCAACAATTGGTATCAGAGCCAACTGTGCGTTTGGATGTGGATCTAGTTTTTGATTTACATTATTTCATGTAATTAGTTTTGTTTCATGAAATATGGCACCTAGGGTTCTATGTTTATTGGTATGATGCTCACATGTATATCCTTTTATTTTTTTTCCATTAAAAACGATTGATTTATCGGCTTTTTGGCTTTAATCCATGGTAGAGATTTGATTGTATTTTCTTTGGTTGTAACAAGGAGGCTAATCCCATATGATTAGGTTTCCTCCTTGATTTTTATTTCAATTCTTGTATATTTTTTTAATGTTATACAAAAGTTGTAATAAAAGAAGATAAAACATATGCAAAAAGAAGGACGTTCGTTACTGTTTGGACATGTTCGTGACGATGTAGTGGACGTGATGGCTAGGGTTCCTGAAAGTTGACTTAGGGTTTCTTGCCAAAGTTTTTTTTTTTTTGGGACATTAGGTCCATGACTATACCATAAAGGGGCTTGAAATAGAACCTATGAACTGAAAGGAAGGAAGAAGAAAATTGGTTGAAAAGATTTCAGTTCCCATTTGTAACTTTATTCATTTATTTTTTTTTCTTTTCTCTAGGAAACCATGGATTAAAGTCTAATTTATAATTGCTTTATTTTTATGAGTGGATGAATTATATGATATGATAACATGCTTATTGTGATAACATGTCATATAGAATAGTTGGTGCCATATTGTTGCATAACTTGAAAATTACATAAGCATAATAGTTATTTTGTCATTCCACGACTAGTATGATAGTTATTATAGGATTATTTTGATTCAAAATTATTTTCAAATATTAATTAAAATTATTATGATTTTTGTTAAAAAAAACTAGATTAATAATTGAATTAATTAATTTTGAATAATTAAAATCAAGACAAATAATCTAGATTATTTCCTAAGAGAACTGTTTACGTTCATTGCGAGTAATTTGTGCGTCTTCTAAAATGGTCATGTGTTAACACACGATTCATACCACAATCATGTATCATGATTGTATGAAGCACACGCTGCCTATCATGACCGGATTTTAGGACCTTAATGATTTCAAAATTCCGATAAGTTAAGCTTGCACGTTCATCGACTTGCCGTTGCTTACATAGTTTTTGAAATCAAACAAAGAATACTCGAATTTAAACAATTCTTGGAAATGGTAAAAAATTCTAAATTTTAAAATATTGAATAGGTGAAAGTTTTTTTTTTAATTAAGTAATTAATTTAAAACCTACGGGCTCCAATTGTGGATTAGTGAAATATATGGTTATCGCTGAAGCCCCATCGGATAAGGATAATCGGATTTCGCTAATGTTCCTGGTCGCATCTCCAAAGGTTTGACAAAACACAAGGTCCACCCTTGGCAAGCCTAGACCAAACCCAGGACGAGCATGTTCCTGATCGTATCTTCGAAGGTTCGACAAAACACAAGGTCCACCCTTGGCGAGCCTAGACAAAACCCAGGACAAGCATATCCCTGGTCGCATCTCCAAAGGCTTAACAAAACTCAAGGTCCACCCTTGGTGAGCCTAGACTAAACCTAGACGAATGTGTTCTTGGTCGCATCACCAAAGGTTCATCAACCCCAAGGTCCGCTCTTGAGGAGCCCTCCAAGCCAAGTCTCACCTTCACAAAAATTCGAGGTATATATACTGTCTTTGCAAGAATACAAGTTCACAGGAACCTCGTGAAAATCTAGGATGAACACGTCACTGGTAGTCTCCAAAGGTTTACAAAACCCAAGGTCCTACCCCTTGGTGAACCTCCAACAAAATCTAGGACCAGCTCTTGGTATTCTTCAAAAGTTCTTAAAACCTAAGGTCCACCCTTGGTGAACCTAGCCAAAATCCAGGACTAGCTCCTAGTAATCTCCAAAGGTTCTTAAAACCCAAGGCCAACCCTTGGTGGACCTCCAGCGAAATCCAGGGCAACCCTCTAATCGATTCTCCAAAAGGTTCTTAAAACCTAAGGTCCACCCTTGGTGAACCTCGCCAAAATGCAGGACCAGCTCCTGGTTATCTCCAAAAGGTTCTTAAAACCCAAGGTCAGTCGTTGGTGGACCTCAAGAAAAATCTAGGACAGTCCCTTAATCGATTCTCCAAAGGTTCTTAAGACCCAAGGTCCACCCTTGGTGAACCTAGCCAAAATCAAGGACCAACTCCTTCTAATCTCCAAAGGTTCTTAAAACCCAAGGTCAGCCCTTGGTGAACCTCCAGGAAAATCCAGGGCAGCCTCCTGGTTGATTCTCCAAAGGTTCTTAAAACCCAAGGTCCAACCTTGGTAAACCTCATCAAAATCTTGGAACAACTCCTAGTAATCTTCAAAGGTTCTTAAAACCCAAGGCCAGCCCTTGGTGGACCTCAAGCAATATTTAGGGCAGTCCCCTGGTCGATTCTCTAAAGGTTCTTAAAACCCAAGGTCCACCCTTGGTGAACCTCGCCAAAATCCAGGACCAGCTCCATCTAATCTCCAAAGGTTCTTAAAACTCAAGGTACATCGTTGGTGAACCTCAACAAAGTCCAGGACAAACGCGTCACTGGTCAGTCTCCAACGGTTCACAAAACCAAGGTTAGGCCTTGATGAACCTCGCTCTCCAAGGCTCGAAAAACCTAAGGTCAATCCTTGGTGAGCCTCCTCATTGCTTAGTTTCCCCATGTGGAAACTCAAGGTACACAAGGTCCACCCTTGACAAACTTTATTATTCCTAAACTTTATTCTTGTAGGAGTACAAGTTTGCAGGAGCACAAAAATCCAAGGTTTGCCCTTGGTGCACAAAACCCAAGAACACTCTTGGTTCGCTAACTCCTTTGGAACCTCGACAAGTAGGGTCCAAGAATCAGCTACTCACCCTCAAACAAGAGGCAAAAACAAGATACCACCAGATTGGTCAGTAAGACCTTCAACTAGGTGGAATTCAAACTCATAAGCGTCAAGGGAGAAGCTCCATAAAGTAAAAGTTGCATCCTTACATGAATGACAAGACTTTTCACTAGGTTGAAATCAAACCTAAGATGATTTTGTGTCATCTAAATCTCCTATCATGATCACTACAGAGCATTGTACAAACAAACAACATGCAAGAAAGAGAAAAATGAAGGCGAAAGAAGAACTGTCAAAATTACATGGCCTTCACAACCCAAAGTTAATAAAGCACAAAAACAAATGGAAAAGGGTAGCCTAGACATTGGCCCCATCACCCTACTCTTCACTAGCATCCCTGAAAGGGTCAAAAAGACCCAAATCAAGGTCCTTAGCAAAGAACCCGACATGCCTAACAGCTTTATGAAAGCCTTTTTCATGTTGCTCCACCGCCTTCTTCTTATAGATGGACAACTCCTCCTCAAGCTCCTTGCTAATAACCATCTTCGTCGAAGTCCTGAGCTTGGACTCCTTCAACCTTGTCTCCAAGTCAACCACCTTCTTGGTGAGCTCATCCCTTACGACAACAACACTGTCCACCTTGCCTGTGAAGTCTTTCTTCTCTTGTAGTAGTTTCTTGCAACGCCCAGCTAGCTCATCACCATCCAACCTGGTGCACAAAAGCTTGGCCAAGACACCACTAACCTTGGCAGATAGATGGTGGTTGGACCTAGCCACTTCACCAAAGGCAACAACAACATTGTTCACTTGGAGTGCTCTACTCTCCAGACAATGCGGACAACAGACTTAAACCTGGCTACCAGTGATACCACCCTACCCACAACTTCCTGTGGTGATGTCTGTTCTCCTCCAAAATCACAAGGCTTCTTTAAACCCCGACCAATCAAATCAATTTTTTTGTCAAATGGGGTCGAAGTCCTTCGCTCTAGCTTGTACCCCAAACTCCACAACAAGTCAATGTCCTTCGATGCATGGACATGCTCAAGGGAAGTGACAATGCGAGAAGAAAAAGATGGCAAAGTCGACACTGGTGCAACAAAAGTAACCGACGGAGCAGGACAAGAAAAGGGAAACACCTTTGAACCACCACTGGTGGCGACGCCAAAAGTCATTGGGGAAGAGATACAACCGACTCTCGAAAGGGAATAAGAGGAGGAGGAGGAGGAGCAGTAGCAACAACAATGACAGCAGGAGCTCCAATAGAAACCTGGAGGCCGACGGGGCCACAGGCGAACCCTGCGCAACAGCAGTAAAGAGGCCACCTGAATTGGGAAGAAGCCCGACAACTTGCCTCAAAGGACGAAGGCTGCGAGAGGGCCTCGACTTCTTTCGGCTAAAGGTCCTTGCATCATTATCTCGCTTCCTCTTAGCCATAATAGAGAAAGGAAAAAAGCTGGGAGACGTCTCGGTAATGCTAGCACCAACGCCCTCGCCTCCAGTAGAAGGGTTGACAGAAGCAGTTGGCACACCTCCATCAGTAAGTTCGACGTGCTTCACCAGAGATATTCAGGGAAAGTCGTCCATGATACCTGCAAAGAAAACAGAACATGACAATTGTCAATACAAGTCAGAGGTAAATACCCCAAACACAGAAAAAGACAAAGAAGACAAATAGGGACATTTTACTATCCAAAAACAGCGAAGGGGTCATCCGCTGAAAGAAGGGACAAGATAGCCCGCACATCTAGAGAAGCCGGTAGTTGCTCCAAGATCGCCTTGTCCACCCTGTCCACCAGGGTCAACAGGTCCTCATCAAATGACTTGAACCTGGTGGGGTTAGATTGCCAATAGAATGGGAAGTGGGGCTCGCCGTCCTAGTTGAACATCAATGACAACCCAGCTGCCACTATACTAGTATCCAGGACTTTCAAGAAACAGTCCTTGAAGTGACGGAAGATGTTCGAGTCAAACTCGAACACCTTTCTGAATACACTGTTCAAGGAGACCCAACCAATCTTGCCCGTCAGCTTCATCTGAAAAAAAGAACAAGAACACTGACACGCTAGGTCGGATGTTGAAGAAGGGGCATAAAGTTTCAAAATCCCTCACCATTGCCCAACTGTTAGGGTGAAGCTGGGAAGGGGCTACATTTAAGTGCTCAAGAAAATCACACTGGAAGGGGGACAGAGGAAGAAGCAAATCCAACACCTCAAAGAGGCATCGGTACATGAAGAAGAAGGTTGTACCATCTAGTGTCACCCTCAAAAAAGGGAAGTCATCACTCTCGCAAGCCTCAACAACCACTTTGCAAGAATCCTCGGGGATTGTCAACCTTAGTTGAGGACTAAGGCATTAACATATGTCGCCAAGGTGATGGAGGACCGATATTTCAAAACATCATCCCACACCCACTCGTAGCCAACGACAGTGGGAGTGGACAACGGTGACCCAGCGCTTTGGCTACGTTGCATGCAAGGAGAGACCTTGGCGTCTCCACCCCTACTCTTTTTCGTTCCTCTCGAAGTAGAAGGGGGAAGAATGGTAGTAATCGACATAGGTTCCTCGACCCAAGGGACAACTGTTGGCCGCACCCTCTGATGAAGGCGGGAATTACCCTCACCAGCACGACGCAAGTTTCCCTTCCTCCCTGAAGAGGAGGACTTGCTGTCGGAGGTTTCAAGGTGGGTCTCCTCTTCTGAGGAGTCACCAACAGAGATGACCTCACACATCAAGGGTTGTTGGATTGAGCCCCCAGAATCGCTACCATTGAAACCTAGAGCAGAATCGAAAATAAGAGATGCAAACATTATCAAAGAAGAAAAGAAAAATACACCTTGAATGGAGAAAGAAAAGAGAAAAGACAAGAAAAAGATCAAGAAAACACTTGAAGCAAGAAGATTAGGAGTGCAAGAATGGTGGTGAGAGAAACCTCACACGTCCACTCCATTTAAAAGGAGGCACGACCTTTCAGTTACTGGTGGAATTTGAAATGACTCCCTTGAAATCCGTGCCATGACATAACTTTATTCGCTCACTAACGTATGACTCCAATATGTGCCCACTCCACGAGTGACACGTATACAAGAGCATTGTGCATGAGCTGCACGCGCTTGTGGCAAAAGATAGGTGTAACACTCACCTTCAATATGTTCTCCAATGGTTAGATGAGGGTAAATTGTCCAACACAGACATCTCACTTGCCTAGCATGTTCGATCTTGCCTACAAAACAAAACATGTCCTTCCTAGACAAGTCGACAGTAGCAGCCCGGACAACACTTGTCCAGGCTGGGGGGCTTGACAAGCTCAACACACTGACATTTCTCACACTTGTCAAGTTTATGACCATCGACATTGGACAATATTTATCCACACTTGGGAGGCTTGGCGAGGTCATACCCCTTTTACTTGTCAAGGATACCATCCTTGACACCAGACAATCACCATCGACATCGGACACTCTTATTTGACACCAGACAACCTTTTTCACTTACAAGTTGGCTCAGAGGCTGGGGGGCTTATGCACCGTCCAAGATATGAAAAATACACATGGTCACCTATGTGGGACCACCGTACACATGTCAACCCTCCACGTCAACCTTGCTACAGGAGCATGGATGCCTCTCTCTCAGCAGTCGGGTTGTTGGATTGCACAGGTTATCTTTAACGCTTATTTATTCAAATGTTATTGATAATGTTGCAACCACCTTTTCAAATGATAGGTACTTAATTATCTATAAGCACCATATTATCTATAATCCACCAAATTATCTTTAAGCAATTATCTATAAGCTTTAGTTTATCTACAAGTTACAAATTATCTATAGGATACGATTATCTATAACCTGCAATTATCCGTTAACCTTTATCTATATGTTAATTATCTACAAAGGTCCAAGGCCCACACTTATTCTTTAAATACCATGTTCCATTTAACCTTTAGACACAATTCATTCACGGTGAAGAATCCAATTCACACCTGAGTACACACTCATACATTCTCATCTTGACTGACATGCTCAATTATATGTTTTTCTCTATATATATAATTGATGTACTTACTTGAGCGTCAAAGTCATTTCCTTTATTTTGCAAGTCTCCCTCTTTAACAAGGTTGACTAATCATCCGACATACAGAGTCTGGAGTCTACCTTGAGCATGTCCATCATGACGTGATCCACATTTGAATTTTGGTAAGAACAATGTTATAGTAAGATCTTCTCAAAATAAAAATAACAATCTAATATATTAAAACAATTTAATCTATCATTTCCTTTACTAAAAGATATATTTAAATATTTTATCTAAATAATTATTAGATTATTTTTGGGATATTACATACCAAAATAGAAAAACAGAAAATTATAATGACCAAAATAAAAAAAAGTAAAGAGGATCAAAATGAAAACAATCTTATAATGTATGAATTAAATAACTATTTAAGTTAAAATTATAAAAATTAAGGTTCGTTAACTTTTATTTTCATTATCTGTATTCATTTTTAATTAGAAAATTCTCACATTTTTTACAGTTTGTTTCATGTTTTCAAGAATTTGTACAAGAACCATGAAAACACACAAAACAGAAGAAGTTATTTTCACTTATTTTTGTACAAATCTTGAAAAACAGAAGACATATTGAAAATAAGAGCATCAACAAACAATTTTGTATCCCATGAATAGTTAGTCTCTCTCATTCTTTTTTTTTCTTCTTTTCTTTCGTTATGTAATTCCCACTAATAAATACGAAAAATAAGGTAAGAATTTTATAATTAAAAATGAAAAAAAAAGTTTTTTTCAAAGTAAACGTGCCCTTAATTTTCAAATACTACAAATGTACTTAGACATGACAACGGGGCGGGGCGGGTGCAGGTATTGTATTCCCCGTCCCATGTGTGTAACATTTTAACATTAAGTAAACCAAACTGGACAAGATATTAGGTACCAGTTTTTGGTTTAAAACAAACCATGTTCACCTAATAATTAGGTATCCAGCAGCAACAACAAAATAGATTGAGCAACAAAAGTAGAGAAACCAATCAACCTATCCCAAAAACGGAAACAAAAGTTGCACCAAACTTCATCACACCCTCTTCAAAAGGCTAAAAATTGCACTAGAATATAGAATCAATCGTCACTCACAACACATAAGTGTGAACCAACACTGCACATAGAAGAAAAAAAAAGCACGCAAATCCAAAACACCATACTAGTTCTGTGTTAACACTCTCACATAGGAATCCCATGATTTCAGTTCACAAAAACATTAGCAAAATCGATCACAAAATAATATTTAAAGCTTCTCATTAATAATTTTTATAAAAAAAAAACAGAACTAAATAAACTACATAATAGCCTATAATCAAAATTAAAAAAAAAAAAAAAACTACTCAGTACTCCTCTCTAACTTCTAACTATCTTCATACTTTATACATAAGTTGTTGTTCCTTTTTGCTAGGAAAAGAAGAAAGAGCAATAACAAGCATCCAGAACAAAAAATTTGACCCCTCTGGAATAAAGTAAGTAATTCCAACCATTCATGAATTCACGGGCACATACACAATTTATCATGTGATCTCCTCACCAACAGACGTAATTCACAATTAGAAAGTTTCAGGTACAACAAGATTCAAAATAATAATGCAAAATAGATACAGAATGCTTTAATTACTTGTAGCCTGGATGACTGTCTTTGATCCAACAAATGCTTCAATTTTTTTCCAATCACGGTCAAATCTTATACAAAATGAAGGAACAAAACAATATGAGATAATGCAAAAGGATGATACTAAGGCCAGAAAAGGGAAAAACAAACAAATAGCTTAAAATAGTACAGAAGAAGAAAGAAATAACGAAGAGAGAGTGAGTTGTGGTGTTGCGGGTGAGAGAGAACTCAGAGAAGTTGCGGGTGAGAGAGAACTTCAGCCGTCGCACGTCGAGAATGAGAAATGAGGGGGAGGGTTAAGATTTTGGGATTTTATTCTTATATATATAAGGGTAAATTTGTAATTTAATTATGACGGGGTGGGGGCAGGGGCGGGGCGAGTATCACCAATACCAAACCCGCCCCCGTACCCGAATTTTTGTTGCGGGGAAAACCTGAACCCGATAAACTCAGTTTTTCCCCGTTAAAATCGGGGCGGGTTTGGACGAGTACCCACGAACTCGGGTCTCGTTGCGATGCCTAAATGTACTAATGAGAGACAAAAAAATTACCGTACAACGAATACAGGTGACAAAAAAAATATTACAAAAATTAAACCATAATTTCATGATTTGTATGAAGTTGTATGTTTAAAATTTAATTTTTATAATTCTTGTTGATAACTAGTATATATAATTTGCAGTTTTATTTTTCTTCTACCCATTAGTACATTTAAAGTGTTTGAAAGTTTAATTTTTATAAATTTGGCCTAAATAGTTATTTAGTCCCCTATAATATAAAGATTTTTTTTACTGCCCTCTTAATTTTTGGTCCTTATAATTTTTGTTTTATTTTAGTTTATGTATTTTTTCTGTTAAATTTGATGGATAAATCAAATGATAGAAATCATATTAAAACAAAAATAATAATGGAGATCAAAAAGACTAAAAACAAAATACTCATATATTATAGAACTAATAAATTATTTAAGCCTTAGTAAAATAAAGATTTTAAATATATTTTTAGTGTCAATTTAGGGTTCTATTTTTTTTTATTCTCAAATTAAAATTTGTATGTTTAGTTTTCAAATTCATGAAATATTTTATTCTATCATGTAATAAAAAATCGTCACAATCGTGTATTGAACCGTTAAAAGTCAATCAATAAGGACTAAATAGGGCATTTCACAATTTTGAAGATTAATAAATATAAATTTTAATCTGAAAAGTACTCGATAAGATAGATCTCAAATTTAAAAAATTAAAAGTATATTTAAGTTTGAAATCTAAAATAAATAAATTATGGCCGCTCTAGAAATGCCCAATAAACGAGGGACTATAAACTGAAATATAAACATAAGTTCGTCTAACTGTAGCATCATCATCCACATTTTTTTTCTCTCACACACACAACCAAAGACGAAGGAAGAAGAAGAATAACAAAGTACCACCAAACCGGCTGCAACGACGTCGTTCTTTGCAACTTCCAATTTCTTCTCTCTATCTCGTTTCGCTCGATCCTGTAATAATATTTCCATCCTTTTTAATTCTCCAAATAAACAAAAGGGTAATTTTATCTGTTGAAAAATTGAATCTTGATTTTGATTCAATGTACCCAGTTGGAAAAATAGATGATTCTAGAATAATTGGGGAACAAGGGAGGGTGCAGACTTTTTAAGTTCATTTGTGATGCAATTTTTCGCTTTTTATTACTTCCAAGGCATGAGGGATTCTTCCTTAGATGTTGTCTTTGCAGGAAAAATAAAAATTTAAAATTGAATTATCAAGTTCTATCATGTAGAAAATTAATAGGATTTTTAAATCCGGAGTAGTATTTCATTCCTTCATACCAAATACACCACAAGGAATCACAAATGAAATTTTATTGGAATGTGTAGGAATTAATGTTTACAATTCATGTACGGTGATTTCTTATAAAAACTTTTTATTTGTTGTTTCCTTAATAATTGTTCTTAGGATAATGGTTAGGATAACTGTTATTTATTTGGGAAGTTTTACTTAAAATAAATTAAAACGAAATGGTGATTGAATGCAAAGATGTTTGTTTGATGCTTTGGCAGGTTCTTGTTCTTGATGAATATGACACCAGTTTGCCCCTTTGTCAAAGCTGCTCGCCCCGATGATAACAATGCCTCTAAGAAATCTGGCGAAAACTCTATGAAACATCAGGTTGAGTCTGAGAGTAAGGTAAAGAAAGAGGTTAATGACTCAGCTAGTACCTCACCAAAGTGCCCTTTTGGATATGATTCAAAGTCGTTTAAGATTGGTCCTCTTAGCTGTACTGTGTGCCAAGCACTTTTATTTGACACCAGTAAATGTGTGCCTTGTTCTCATGTTTTCTGCAAGTATGTATTATGTCCCGTGTTTATTTCTTGAATATACGATGCAGTGCATACTCTATTTTTAGCTCATTTCTCATAATCTACTTGTCTGAAATTAGAGCATGCATATCCTGCTTTAAGGACTGCCCGTTATGTGGAGCGGATATTGTGAAGATCGAGCCTGATGCTAATCTTCAAGGTGTAGTTGATCGCTTTATTGAAGGTCATGCTAGGATCAAAAGGTCTGTTAGTTCAGACAAAGGAGAAGAAGCAGCAGAGAGTAAACAGGTCATATATGAGGATGTGTCTTTGGAAAGAGGTTCTTTCTTGGTGCAACAGGCCATGAGGGTAGGTTGGTCTTTTTACATGTTAATGTTAAATCTTTATATATGAATGATTAAATGGAGAAAGATAAAGATTCTTGGAAACTTTTGTCCTTAATGTAAAAATGTAATTGGCAATGATGTTAATTATTCTTGATAGTGCTGTACTGGTATGCATGATTAGATGTGTTGGAAAATATCTTTATCTAGGAGAGACATTGATGTTAATACTTAATAACTGTTGCTCTGCTGCAGCTACTTCCATATGTTTTACTAAGTTACATTTTAAACTTTGTTGATTTTGTTCCACCTCTTGATAATGAGTATTTTTCCATATGGAATCCAAAAACAGGCATTCCGTGCTCAGAATTTAGAAAGTGCCAAATCAAGACTCAACTTCTGTGCAGAAGACATTCGTGATCAGTTAGAAAAAGTTGGTAACACTTCAGAGTTATGTTCACAGCTAGGAGCAGTCTTGGGTATGCTTGGTGACTGCTGGTATGTTTTCTTGCTCTCTTCTAAGCCCCCTCCCCTCAATCAACTGATTAATCAGTCTGTTGCTCTTATTTTCCTGTTTGTGCATATATCAATCTTTCATTCAGTCTTCGCATCACCGGAGTTTGTTTTGTTAGTTTATGTAGAATATTATCGCTATATGTCCTCAGATATTATTTGTGTAAAAGGTTTGTGCTTAAAGAAAAATGAAGAAATTTTGAACAGCTATAATATATCTGTCGCGAGTCTCACTGATTGAATATAGAATAGTCTATAGTCTATAAGATACAAAGGAATTGGGGCAAAATAGTAATGCAGGGACACTGAATATAAATAGATAGAGACCAAAAATGGTAGAAGAAAATAGATCACCTAGCATTAGTGGAGATGGGAAAATTAGTGTGCTAAGTCCAGATCATCTTAGGAAAATGGTCCTTGTAAGTTGATCCCAAGTATTTAGGGCTAAGTTGTTTTCTTATTTTCTTTTCTATACTATCCTAAAATGAGGGCATTATGTTTCTTTATTGAGAATGAAAACTCCTATTTTTTTGTCAAGGTGACTCAGTAAGAAACTGTGAAACTTCTTTATTTAATAAGTCAGATCTAGTTTAGAAAAAGTAATAAACAGGTAACTGATTACTTGGAAGTATTCCCGTCTCGGAGCTTAGTCCTTAAATGTATCTGTTTACTAATTAGTTGTACAAGTTAATCCTTGAATTTATTTCACTTGAATATAATGAGATATTTTGGATGAAACAAGGTTGTCAAGATCGCGAGTATACTCGTATACTCGTACGATCTTGCGATCTCCAGGAGGTTCCCTGCGCTAACTCGGCAGGAGGATCGGGCACGCCAGGGATCGATGGCGGATCGCGATCTTGCTCGCGTTTTTCACGGATCGACAATCCGTGTCGATCTTTCGGTTGGAGAAAGAGAAAAAAACCCAAAAATGGCTTACTCTTTAGTTTCGATTAGGGCTCGAGGCTTTCGATTCTCAGAAGCTCTCCTCTGCGGTCTGCGCCTCTTTTTCGTCTCTGCTGCTCAGCCTCATCGCCGCTGTGGTCTGCGCGGCTGCGCCTCTTTTGTTCGTCACTGCTGCTCATCGCCGCTGCTGCTCGCCGCCACTGCTCATCGTTGCCGCCGCTGGTGCGTGAGTTTCCTTCTTCGTTTTCATCCCATATGTTGAAGAGAGAAGGATGAATAAGCATAGAAGAAGACGAAACGCTATAGAGAAGAAAGCGTAAGTGTTCACAAAGCTGCGCAGCTGCCGTGGATTAGTGAACATTAGGGTAAAGCAATTTGGGCCTAATATGGGCCATATAAATAATGTTACGTTCTGCACCTCTTTTATTGCTTTATGCAGTTTCTATTTTACCTTTCGAAATAAGTTTTTCGCTTATTTTGTTTATTAAAATTTGGACTTGTTTTAATTGAAGTGTTTGTTATTTACACTCTTTTTTTATTATTAATACATTTTACTTGTGTTATCAATTTTAATACTTTAATTCTTATTTTGAATTTTTGAGTATGAAATTATGAATGAATTTTTCTTAATTAAATAATATTAGTTATATACGAATATATAATATAATTTTACATTATACACTTAACTCTTACGATCCGAGTTACGATCTTTTATCCCCCTTCCGATCCTCGTCTGATCCTCAAGTTTGACAACATTGGGATGAAATGCTCGAGTGTTTTCTCAACACTCAGCTTCTCTTATATATCAAACTTAGCTTACAAAGGAAGCTTTTACAGAGAGTTTAGAACAGAGAATATACAGAAAAGTATTAAAAAAAAGAACAATAGCCTAGTACAAAAGGGACATAATAACCTATTTTCTAACATTCCCCCTCAAGCTAAAACATATAAATCATATGCACTGAGCTTGGAGCCTAAAAAATGAATCCTAGGTCCCCTCAATGACTTGGTCAAAATATCTGCAATTTGATCATTAGAGCTAATTTTTTCAGTACTAATTTCCTTAGCCAACAACTTCTCTCGAACAAAGTGGCGGTCAATTTCTATGCGTTTGGTTCTTTCATGGAATACTGGATTATAAACAATATGAAGTGCTGATTATCACAATATAGTTGCATCTGTTGAACTTCCCAAAATTTAAGTTCCTGGAGAAGTTGTTTGACCCACATCAGTTCACAAGCGGCTGAAGCCATGGCCCTATATTCAGCTTCTGCACTAGACCAGGCAACAATATTTTGTTTCTTGCTATTCCAAGAAATTAGATTTCCTCCTATGAGCACACAATATCCAATAGTAGAGCGCCTGTCTATAGGAGAGCCTGTCCTGTCAACATCACAAATTCACAATACCCAGTAACATGGGTGTTTCCCTTGTCTTCATACAACAATCCCTGTCCTTGAGTCCTTTTAATGTACCTAAGAATGGGAATTACAACATTCCAGTGAGCAGTGTGAGGAGCCTGCACCAACTGCAAAAGAGATGTCAGGTCTAGTGATTTTAAGATAAACGAGTTTCCCAACTAGTCTTCTATACCGTTCAGGATCATTGAAGGGTTCACCCTGTTCTGCCATCAACTTTTGATTTGGGTCCATGGGACTGTCAATAGGCTGTAACAGTCAACTCAACTCACAGCAATTAAACTGAATAACCTCTCAATCTATATTAATATCAGTACTCCACTGGGGAGGTGTTCACCTCTTTTACTAATAAGAAAACAGAGAAAACATTGGGAAATGCAGAGAAAAATAATGGTAAAACTTAAGGAAATGTAAATGATAATCTAGAAGAGTTCAAGAGCTCCTAGTCTCTCCCTATTTCACCAAAAAGGTGCCCAAAGTTCCAATCATCCAAGATGAGCCCTGCTTTCTCCCTCCTTGCCTATAATATGTGTGCTCTCATGTAACTTTCTCTCTCCTCCAACAGCATGCACGATTGCCCCTGCTGACTCAGCTTCTCCACATAACAGAATAGCACCCAATAATCCCCTATGCCCCTTCCTACGATACACCTTGAATTTGGGAGGGTCTTTATCAATACTTCCCTCCAAAATAGACACCTTGTCCTCAAGGTGGAAGGTGGGAAACAATTGATCGATCATAAAAGAATCTTCCCACACGCTTTCAGAAGCAGGCTGATTAAGCTATTTAATTAGTACTTCAGTGGTGCCTTGTAAAGACCTGCGCCATTGTAAAACCGCCTCGGGAAACACTCGCAGCTCCCAATCATCTTGCAACTCTACTGGAATCAGCTGAGATTGAGAGGGGGCTGACACAGATTTCTTCAATAAAGATACATGAAATACCAGATGAATGGTGCAGTAATCCAGCAATTGCAATTTGTACGCAGCTGCACCAATACGTTCTATGATGGGGTACGGGCCATAATATCTTGGGCTCAATTTCTCATTCACCCTCCTTGCCAATGATTTCAAGCGATATGGCTGCAGTTTGAGATACACCAAATCACCTACCTCAAACTCCACATCTCGCCTATGTTTATCAGCCTGTTGTTTCATGCGATTTTGAGCTTTCCCCAACTGATCCCGTAACTCAGTCAACACTACATCACATTCCTGCAACAGTTTATCAACCTCAGCCACTCTAGACAACCCATCAGCCCTCAGCAAAGTAGGAGGATTACACCCGTACAGAATCTTAAAGGGGGTCATGCCCGCAGATTCTTTATACGTGGGTATTATACCAAAACTCTGCCCAATGCAACCAAAGATGCCACTGTTTCGGTTTAGGACTGCAGAAACAACGGAGATATGTTTCCACACATTTGTTGACTATTTCCGTTTGGCCATTTGATTGAGGATGGTAAGCTGTACTATATTTAAGATGTGTTCCAGCCTTTTGAAACAATGCAGCCCAGAAATGACTCAGAAAGACTTTGTCCCAGTCTGAAACTATGGACTGAGGGAACCCATGTAATTTTACTACATTGCGCACAAACACATCCGCAACTTCAGTGGCAGAGTAAGGATGAGACAGCAGTATGAAGTGAGCATATGTTGATAACCTATCAACTACCACAAATATTGTATCATATCCCCTAGCTTTTGGTAAACCCCCGACAATATCCATAGATATATCAGACCAAACCTGAGATGGAATAGGTAGGGGCTGCAACAATCTGGCTGGGGACAAAGCTGAAGACTTATTCTGTTGACAAACATGGCATCCTGCAACGAACTCCTTAATCTCCCTTTTCATTCCTTGCCAATACACCAGCTGCACCAACCTTTTTTATACATTCTGAAATACCCCGAATGCCCCCCTGTTGGTGATTCATGAAATTCTTTGATTTCTTTCAACAATAAAGGAATCAAAGCTGATTTGGCAGGAATGACAAGATTCCCTTTGTACAACAATTTACCATCTTGCAGTTTGTAATCTGCATGTGCAGAGTTTCCTGTTAACAGCCCCTGAAGTATGTCTTTCAGCTGCGGGTCCTGGTATTGTTCAGCCTCCAACTGTTCCAGCAGTTGTAAAGATACCGTAGTGATAGCAGTGAATTGCATTTGTCGAGACAACGCGTCAGCCACCACATTACCTTTACCCGGTTGATAGTGCACCTCAAAATCATATCCCAAAAGCTTAGAAATCCACCGCTGCTGTTCTTCTCCTAAACCTCGCTGGTCCAAAGCCCAATTTCTGCTCTCAATCCATTGAGCCTTCATCATTATCGTTTCCAGTGGCTCATCGGGGGAGATTAACAATTCTTCCCTGATCGAATCCACCATTCCATTCAACCATAGTCCACGTAAAAATGCTCTTCCATTTGCCTCAAATTACTGCTGATCCTCTCAAAATCCCGACGGTATTCTTGTATGGATCCTGTTTGCTTCAGCCGAAACAGTTCATGGAATGGGTCACCAAGCAATTCTGGTTGGAAACACCCTACAACATCCCTACGAAAGCCATCCCAGGTTGCATTCCGAGTGGTCCTCTCCCAACGTTGGTACCAATGGAGAGCTTCCCCTTCAAGAACAACCATCACCGCAGGTAATTTTTCCCTTTCCCGCATCGTATTCACCTCGAAATACCTCTCAGCCCGAGCTAACCAATCCTGCACTCCTTCACCGGAAAAGATTGGCATTTCCAGTTTCTTCTCTTGATCGGTTCTCCAATCCACTTTCTTCCTCTTCATCTCTATTTCTACTTCACGAACGTCTGTTCGTCCTCTCCAAGCTCAGATTCTACAGAATCCTGAGAATATCCGCTTGACCCGTCTCCAACCGCCGTATCCCTTCTTCTGACCGACCCAACCTCTCTTCCACCGATTCAAAGCGCGCCTCCATATTTCTCGTCACTACCATATACTGCTCCCAGGTCAGGAGCTCTGATGCCAATTTGTAACAGTCAACTCAACTCACAGCAATTAAACTGAATAACCTCTCAATCTGTATTAATATCAGTACTTCAGTGGGGAGGTGTTCACCTCTTTTCCTAATAAGAAAACAGAGAAAACAACGGAAATGCAGAGAAAAATAATGGTAACACTTAAGGAAATGTAAATGATAATCTAGAAGAGTTCAAGAGCTCCTAGTCTCTCCCTATTTCACAGAAAAGGTGCCCAAAGTTCCAATCATCCAAGATGAGCCCTGCTGCCTCCCTCCTTGCCTATAATATGTGTGCTCTCATGTAACTTTCTCTCTCCTCCAACAGCATGCAAGATTGCCCCTGCTGACTCAGCTTCTCCACATAACAGAATAGCACCCAATAATCCCCTACGCCCCTTCCTACGATACACCTTGAATTTGGGAGGGTCTTTATCATAGGCCTACACCCAATCTTGTCTTTTTCTTTCAAGATATCCAAAGCATACTTTCTTGAGAAATAACAATGCCTTTGTTTGATTGAGCCACCTAAATACCAAGAAAGTATTTTAGACACTCAAGGTCTTCGGTCTGAAAGTGGTTGAATAGGTGCTTTTTCAGCCGGCTAATTCTAGAAGCATCATTCCTTGTAACAACTATGTCATCAACATAGACAATTAGATAAATACACATTCTTGGAGAAGTGTGACAATAGAAAACTGAATGATCTGCTTCACTCCGCTTCAATCCAAAAGCCTGTACAATTTGACTAAATTTCCCAAACCAAACTCGTGGAGATTGTTTGAGACCATAAAGAGATCTTTGCAATTTACAAACTAACCCACATCCCCCCTGAGCAACAAACGCAGGAGGTTGCTCCATGTATATCTCTTCTTCCAGGTCACCATGTACGAAGGCATTTTTAAAATATCCAATTGATGGAGAGGCCAATGGCGAATGATAGACATAGCAAGGAATAGGCAGACCATGGTGAGTTTGGCCACAGGAGAAAAGGTATCACCATAATCAAGACCATATATTTGTGTGTACCTTTTTGCCACCAATTGAGCCTTATGGCAATCAACTTCACCATTAGGCCCAACCTTAATAGCATACACCCATCTGCAACCAACTATCTTCTTCCCAGGTGGTAGGGGAGCTAGTTCCCATGTGCCACTGCTTTCAAGAACCTACATTTCAACAATCATGGCTTGTTGGCATCTAAGGTGATCAAGTGCTTCATGGATATTTTTAGGAATGGTGAGAGGTGATATGGATGAAACAAAGGAAAGATAAGGAGAAAACTAGTGATAACTCAAAATTAAATATAGGATTGGAATTTCTTGTAGATTGAAAACCTCTCCTAAGAGCAATTGGCTACTTGGAGTGGTCATCAGTTGGAACCATTGTATGGATAGCTGAAGGTGATGGACATGAAGCAGAGGACTCTCCATGTGACATAGGACTAGATAACTCTCTCTGTGTCTCACGGATTAGATGAGGAAATTTTGTAGGAGACATAGAGGTGAATAGAGAGTCATTACCGGAAATATGATCAGAAGCACTTGAATCAATTACCCATGGACCTTGACTACCACAAACTGAGAAATGCAAGCTGTTGAGGTACTCAAGCCTGAAGATGATTGAGCTTGACTATTGGAGTTCCATCGAAGGTATTCTTGATGCTCGTCTTCAGAAACATAGGATCAAGTGTTTTCGATTTGGAGACATTTGCTGTTTTATCAGGCCAGCCAATTATGTAGTAGCATTTGTCTTGGGTGTGACCCGACTTAAAATGTGAGCATCGAAGGTCTGACTTTGTGTTTCTACTACCACAACCCCCACCACATCCTCCACGATCTTCCTCTAGTAGACACCGTTGCTGAAGATTCAGCATGCTCAAGTGAGTTTCCAGTCTTTCTTGGGATGGGAACATGAAGAAGACGTTTCATGAGGCTATCCGTTGAAGGAACTTCTTGACCAGTCAGAATTTGATCACGAATATGATCAAAATCTGGATTCATGGCACGCAAGGCCAGAACCATGTACAAATTGCCATGCTTCCTTTCATTTCCTCCACCGAGTCAGCATCTAAGAGCATTTTTAGTTCTTCAATTGCAGATTGAATTTAAGCAACAAATGTGGTCATATCATAATCTGTTTGCTTGTAAGATGTCAACTTGTCAGCTGCATCATGCAATCGCTGAATGTCATTGGCATAGATCTTTTGGGCCTTTTTCCAAAAGGAGTAACAGGTTTTGAATGACCTCAAGGTTTCTAAGATATTTGGCTCCACAGACTGCCACAACAAGGCACAGAGTTGAAAGTCAAGCCTCTTCCATTGTTCCTGATTTTCTGCCGGTACTTCAATGAACTCTTTCTCCAAGTGGTCATGATGCCCTTGGCCAAGGAACCAGAGTTCCATAGATGCAGACCAAGACAAATAATTTCTACTACCATTCAGCTTCTCTGAGGTTAACACAGGTGTCCCAAAGAAAGAAACTATGGGACCAACAGAAGAGGAAGTTGTAGAAGAGGTTGTAGAGGCCATCTTATAACAAGGAAGAGCTGTTCAAACCAAGACGTCGAACTTGCATTAACAGAACTTTCATGAAAGGTTCCAACTTGAGAACCCAACACTACCTATGAGAGATAATGCAGATCCAAAACCAGATCTAGGTCCAGGGAGGTCCGATGAGCTGTTCTGTACTGTCGTGGCAAGGTCCTGAACAGCAGAGAGCGGCGCGTAGCTTCACGCGCCAAACAGAGTGCTGTGGACAAGCGGCGAGTCGAGGACCTTTTGGCTGCGTGACGTGGAGGGTTAGGTCGCGCTCACTGAGGCACACCAAACCCTGGGTTTGTCAGATATTTTGCCGGTGGCGGTGTACGGCGACTGGCAGCAGCGGACAGTGGCACCAGTGATAATCAGGCAGAGCGGGATCATTCCCGCTCTGATACCAACTTGAATATAATAAAAGAATTTTGTATGAAAATGCTTGAGTGTTTTCTCAACACTCAGCTTCTCTTATATATCAAACTTAGCTTACAAAGGAAGCTTTTACAGATAGCTCAGAACAGAGCAGATACAGAAAAGTAAAAAAAAAAAAGAATAGTAGCCTAGTACAATAGGGACATAATAACCTATTTTCTAACAATTCTGTAAAAGATAGTCCTTGAATATATATACAACTTGTATCATGTTAACCATTCTTGTATCTCATTTTGATTCTTGAGAAAAACTAATTTAATATGATGTGTAAATTTATTGATTTAAGCACTAACTTGTACACATAATTGAATTCATAGAAAAAGCAAGTGAAGGATAATTCTAGGGATCGACTAGTTTAATGATTATAAAAATAAATGCCAAGGAAATATGGTTTTATCCAACAAGAGGATGGACGATGGAGATGGTCTAAAAAAAAACTAAAAAACTACATACCCCATTATCTGGAGGCTCCACGCTATGCGCAGGTAAGGGGGAGGGATCTTGTATGCAGCATTATCCTTGTATATGCAAAGAGGTTGTTTCCGGATCGAACCCATAACCAACAAGTCACCAAGACACAATTTTACGTCTGTGCCAAGACACAACTTTATTTCTGGAGATGGTCATTTCTGAATATAGTTTTATCTGATGAGGTTAACATATAATCAAGAGATTTCATTATTTTATTTGAGCCGCTGAAGTGATCAAGAAAATTATGACATCAAACTCAAAATAAAAGGCCAGGAAAACAATTTGAAACTGATATTAGAAGATAAAATTGTTGAAAACCAATCAACCTGGAAGCTTAAGCTCTTATGTGAACTGAAGACTCAATATTGGTTTTTATATCTCTAACATGTCCCATCCAGCATGGGCGAAGCATATGCCTGTTTTATCTTGTGCTTGTGCTAAAACGCAACTTTTACTAGAATAATGGAGAAAGCAAGAATAAATCCTGAATAATTATTCAAGGAGGTTTGAGGATCAATTATCTCTAAATATTAAGCTGTTAGGGAAGTTTAGTTTAGTATCTCTGATAGGAATCTATACTTAAATGAATTGTGTAAATCATCCTTTAATATGATTACATATCTTAGTCAGAGGGTGGGTTTTTTTATGTAATGCTCTATGTAATAGGTTTAAATACCTCTTGTATTCCCATTTCTATATGATAAAATTATCTTCTTGTTCAATAATAAATAAAATCCTTTAATATGATAGACTGAGGGAAGTAAATAGAAGTATAGAACTGCCAAGTGCATTTTGAATGCTACAGAAGAATCAGGTGAAATTGACTAAAAGAATGGGGTGGAATTGATTTTGTGCTTATAGTAATGCTGGTTTTTTTAGTTTTCGTATTTTAGTTCATCTTGGGTGTTTGCTTTAGCATCGAAAACTGGGAGGTCAAAAGCAGAATAGTTAGCAGTGGCAAATTGTGCTGCTATAGCAGTGCCAGGAGGCAGAGTGGCCTCTGGCCACTGCAGGTTTGCTGTTGCATCACTTTTTTTCGTTCACTAAGGTCATGGAACAGTTTGTACTAAACAGGGACAAAAATCACTGTTTTGCCCTCCCATTTTTATGTAATGGTTTGTGATTTGATTCCTCATTTTGTATTTGAAGGATTTTAGGGTTAGAACCCTTCATCCTTTGATAAAACGTAGCCATGAGGTCCTAGATTAAGACCTTGTTGTCACCATTGTACACACACACACAAAATATTTTTTTTGCATTGTATCCACTATCTTAGGTGTACAACTCTGAGATCCACTATACTGCTATGGTGTTTTTGGTGTCCAGAGTTAACTACTACAATGAGAAGCATTCCTACTTATTTTTTGCTAGTTTTTGTGCTCCCACCTCCATCATGATTCTGGGTTTTTGAAACAGGTCCTTGAACTTATATTATTCTATTCTACGATGGTTGCAAAATCGTATCTTCAAATATTTGGCATTCAGAGAAAACTATTTTCTTCCTCTCTATAATGTGTAGTGCTCCCTTTGGCTTTTCTGTGGTGCTTAGTTAATCGAGAGGGGTTTTGATGTTGGACATTTCAAGAGATTGTTTATCTTTTTGTTGATTTTTTTTTTTCTGGATTTGGCCTTTTGTTTTCTTATCTAAGTATCTTATTCTGTGCTCTTATGTTCACTTGTTTCTTCTCTAATAATAATTCTTATTGTATCAAAAAAATGTTAAAAGAATAGTTCAATGACATGTTTAATGGAGGCAGATCATGATCTACTTGTTAACACATCATTTTTCTGCAGCCGAGCAATGGGTGATGCCAGTTCTGCAGTTGCATATTTTGAAGACAGTGTTCAATTTCTGTCAAAGTTGCCAAAAGATGATTTGGAGGTTATTTCATTGGAACCTTGCTTTTTAGACTACGGAGTGAAAAATCATAATTGCAGCATCACGTTTTTTTCTTTGTTCTCTATTTATTCTTGATTTTTTTTTGTCCCACAGATTACACATACACTTTCTGTTTCTCTTAACAAAATTGGAGATCTTAAATATTACGATGGAGACCTTCAAGCTGCAAGATCTTACTATTTTAAATCTTTGAATGTTCGGCGTGATGCTGTCAAGCACAATTCAAACGTTCCATCCCAGGTTGGTTATTACTACCTACATACATTTGATTTTAAATTTTTGTTGTTACCTAATTGACCTTCATGCAAGTCTTGCTCTTTTGGCCTGGTGCAAGCTTTACTATGTTGGTTATTATGTTGTTATACATGGTCATAAGGTGAACCAGCGAATGGCATTTATTTAAAATTTAAAATTAGGAGAATTATGGAAAAAAATTATGGAGTTAAATCTAGCAAAGGGGGGGAATGCTTTAATATGATGGACTTAGATTAGGCGGCAATACGAGGACAGCAGCACAATTTTGTTATCTGTTGCAGCCATGCAGCAAATTATAGAGATTCAAACTAATATAGAACAAAGAGATGGGCACATACATAGTTGCACACAAAAAGTACGGAGAAACTGGGAGAATCACTTCAATAGTATCACTTTTTCTTTAAGTGTATCTAGTACGGTACATGCTAAATAATCTTTAAACTGTCAATCCAACTAGATCATCAAATAACAATAGTTTAGAAATGTTCGCTTGACACCCAAGTTAATAGAAAAGTCCTATCGATCTATTATTAAATCCTAAACAAAGCTTCCAATTGATATCCTAGTTATGGTATTATTCTATAAGCCTAAAAACTGTTTGGGGCTTTTTGATTAAGGAACGTATAGTAATTTTCAAGTCTCTTTTTTCTATGAAATTATTTTTATAAAGGAATTCTGGACTTAGTGTCACTTAGGTGGTTTTGGTTGGTGGAAATGTTCTGTTTCTATTTTCCACTTTTCCTAGTTTTACAAAAATGTCACTTTGTTTTCACTTTACTTCCTAGTTTTGAATGAAAAATAAAACATTTCCTCAAGCAAAATGCACCTAAATGTTTCTAGTTTCTTCATTTCTACTGAGTTCTTGAAAGTATGGATACTTCACAGTTTTATTTTGATTCTCTTTTGAAACAACTGAACCATGTAAATAAGTACAAATCATTTTGATAATTTACTGTCGGTAATTCAATATTAGGTGGCCCTTACAAAAATGCCACTGCAAAACATGTTCCTTGGCTTATATTGAAATTAACCTTTTTCATTGTTTTCTAATGATTTATTTTAGGTTTTAGATGTTTCTGTCTCTCTTGCAAAAGTTGCGGATGTGGACAGAAATCTAGGGGATGAAAAGTTAGCTACTGATGGATTTCAAGAAGCCATAGATTTACTGGAATCACTCACGTTGAAATCTGAATCTAGTGGGCTAGAGCAACGGGTAAGATGCCGATATACTAGAAGTACTGTATCAAGTGAGATGACTTAAAAGGATATATGAGCTGCACTTAAAAGGATATATGTTACAATCATACATGCATAAATGGTTTAGGTTATAAGTTACATAAAGGATATATGAGCACTTAAAAGGATCACATGACTCTTATGTTTTAATCTTAATCATTCATGGGAGATCTAATACTTAGGATTTGTTCCTCCTCCACACACACACATATAATATAGGGTTAACTAGATTTTTAGTCCCTAAATTTTTTCGAAATTTTGTTTAGTGCCTAAACTTTTGTATAACCGATAAGGTCCCTAAACACTTACAAATTTAAGTTTTTAGTCCCTAAACAAAAACTTGAACATATTACTTTTATTTATTTAATGAGATTTCAGGGACTAACAACCAATTTTTTTAAAAGTTTAGGGATTAAAAATCAAATTTCAAAAAAGTTGAGGGACCTCGACCAATTAAACTTTTGTTTAGGGACTAAAAATCGAATTTCAAAAAAGTTGAGGGAACTTGATCAGTCAAACTTTTGTTTAAGGACTAAAAATTGAATTTCAAAAAAATTTAGGGACTAAAAACTTAGTTAACCCTATAATATATAATGAGGAGCTTATTTGACCATCTATATATGTATGATGAAAAGATAAACTCGTTTTCACTAGATATGTATGTCCATGTAAATACATATGGACAGATTTTTTTTGTTTTTAT
Organism: Glycine tomentella; assembly: GCA_007407185.1. Lineage (NCBI taxonomy): Eukaryota > Viridiplantae > Streptophyta > Magnoliopsida > Fabales > Fabaceae > Glycine > Glycine tomentella. Next base: position 16,134 of record PYAF01005150.1, on the reverse strand, counting down.
TTTTGCTGAATGCTGCATTTTCTTATTAAATCCTAGAATTAATTTGAATTTCAATTCTTCTCCAGCGGCAATCAGTCATAGACTTCCTTAGAAGCCAACTTCCAGATAAAAAAGAACACGCTGAGGCAACAGTCTGAGATGGGTGGTCCACATGAAGAAAGGAAAAACAAATTCAGATGCAATAAAAAATGTTTCGGTATGCCACGAGACGAGTTTGTAAATTAAGCTCGGCTTAACAAAGGCACTACTAATGGAGGAAGAGGAGATTTCAGAGTAGTGAATATTTCAGGCATTTTTGGCACTGCAGTACCTTCCTGTGCCTAAGATTCTACGGCGAATCCTTTTTGTATTTTCTTATGCACCACTCATTTTTTTTTCCACCTCATTAGTTGCTTATCTTCTTGGTGCATACTGACAATCGTGCTCCTTGCATCATTGTAACTAAATATACTTCTCTAATAAACTACAAACGAAATAACATGTACTATAGGTTGTGTAGTTTGCGTTACAACTTGATGGATACATTCTATACCGTGAAAAGTGAAATTTATAGATATACTTATTTAATATTCCAATTACACTTTCAAATATTGTTGCATTGACAATAATAGTTCCAAACAAAGTCATCACAAAAAGCATAATCATGCGCTAGACATTACTGAAAAATAAACGAAGGTGAATTGACCATGGCTACAAAAACGGGATAGACATTTCTTCATTTCTTTTGCTCGAGACTGGTTTACATGAATTTGAAGCATATGAGTCGATATATTTCAGGCTGTTGTTTTCTGCACCTCCAAGTTGCTTTCTATACCTGTTTTTTGGCTTTCAGAATGACCGATCAGAATATAAAATTATATTTTGAAATGATTATAAATTTTGGCTTTCAGAATAGTCAATCTGAAGGTTAAAAAAAACATTCTGAAAAAGGTGCATGAAGCAACTTGGAGAGGCAGGAAGCAACGGCCTATATTTCATTAAGTTAAACCCTCATTTTGTGGACCATTAATGCAAGTATTTGAAAATAATATACATGTGTTATGCACTTGCTTTTCCTCTTAAATGCCTGACGGTTTCTACTACTGTAGACCCTTATATCATATGGTTCATGGGTGGATCAGTTATTTTACAACATTGGATATCACTCAAAATAAATGAACGATGAGATTATGAACCTTAAACGGTAATTTCATTTTATTATAATTATTTGATAAAATTAGTTTTCTGTTTAATTATCATTTTTAACTCTCGGGACATAAAAAGTATTTCGCTCTCAACTCTGGATCGTTGGTTTCGTTTGTTCATGGCGTTAACTGTAAAATCCTTAAATAATTATATATATATTTTTGTTTCTGATTGACAGGCTTTAAAAAGAATAAAGGAAAATTTTAAACTGAAATAAAACCTCCAGCCACGTACTAATTTTTTCTAAGCTATCCAAATATTTGTGCACATTTTTCTTATGACCTTTCCAGATGGCATTAGGAAAAATAAATAAGCAGGAACAAGCTTCAGTAGTTTTACACGTTGCATCTACCATTTATGAAGAGAATATTAGTAATGATGACTTACATAAGAAAATCTAGATATTTTCTAGTAACTAAGTTTCTTTCCAACCAAATCTCTTTTCATCCTAACTAAATCAAACACTATAAATAACGGGAAGATTCAAACTCTCTGCACCGAAAATCTACACACAAACATTATCAACTTTCACTTTCTTCCTAAACTTTCTCAAACACTTTTTTTTACGTAAAGTCCTTCTCTCTTAAAATAATTCCGGCAGTTCTCTAAGTAATCCATTACAATTTTCACAGGTAGGCTAGGCTTTAATCCCTAATCTAAGAGTTAATTAAGTTCAATTTAAGTGCTGAATATACTACTCTTAGTTTTTATTTGAAAATTTATGTTTTACAAAGTTAATAATGATACGGTGTTTTTTTTAAAAAAGTAATGAATATGCAAAAATTTATAGTATATAATTTAGAAAGAAACTTTAGTATACGTGAATGATTTTAATACTAATAGTTTATATACCTTGTTAATATTATCTTTTGAATTAAGTGAGGAACAGTATGAATGAATCAATACGTAGAATATTGGAGTGAAAGACTCGGCCTCTGCAGTGTCAAGCTATGTTCATTTCTTTTAAACTAAGGGAAAAATAGAGTAACTGATCTGTACGTAAAATTTAGAATAATAGGATGTTAGTGTATACATACACCTCGGCACATAGGATTATATAGATCTCGGCCACCATGGAACCGGCCATACAGCATGCCTTACCCAGCACTGTAGTAACTCAGATAACACCCCATCCCGTTCGGCCATACCAGTATGGCTGCAGCACCAAGACCGGCCATACCCATGTAATCACCTCGACAAGTCCGAGTAAGTCCGAGTTCGACTATATACCCGGCACCCATGTACCCGGCCAGCCATGTAACCATGAACTCGGCATGCACCATGAAACCCGGCCATAGCCAACTCGGCACATCCTTCCGGTAAGAACCCCTAACCAACTCGGCCAGCCTATGAAGCTCGGCCATCACACAAACCAACTCAGCCACTACTCATAAAGCTCGGCTACTCACCTTGGTTAGCCATGCAACCCAACTCGGCCACCATGCTCAATGAAGACGGCCACCATGCAACTCATGCATACCCGGCCACTCACATGCATACCCGGCTACCCACATGCAAAGACCGGCCATACCCAAAGGCCATGACAATACATCGGCACCTCAGCAAGTCCGAGTTCGGCTACACCGTGGCTCTTGTGCAAGCCCGGTTACACTATAACTTAACATCCCTGAACTTCCTTACGGGTTCTCATTTACCTCGGCACAAATGATCTCGGAATATCGACTGCAGTGCGGGAGCTCGGAAAGCTCTACATCTGCCGACTTCGGACCTCGGCCACTCCTCATGCACCTCGACCTCGGCCACTCACCATACATGTACCCGGACACCCATCAAACTCGGCATGTTTCTTCTCGGAACCATCGAACTCGGCATGTTCCTACCCGGACACCCATTGAACTCGGAATTTACTTTCTCGGCATCCCCCATGTAATCTTGAAACCCGACCATCCATACTCAATAAACCCCGGCCACCCATGCTCCATGAAGCCGGCCACCATATTCATGGCAACCCGGCACCACAACGGCAAGCCTGGCCATGCATACAACCGGCATTCATGGCAACTCGGCACCACAACGGCAAGCCCGACCATGCATCCAATCCGGTCACTCATACCCGGCCAACCATGACCCCAGCTCTCGGACTTCCCGGCCGTCCTTTGTTACCCAATTACCTTGGCAAACACCTTGCTTTTTCAGCCAAACTAGTGATACTAAAACTTAGCCCACACATCTCGGCCTTTTCACTGCCGGCTTCTATACTCCTCTCTTGGTACCATTATAACTACCCGGCATCTCGGCCAATATATATACCTCGGCCATTATAACTTAACATGCGGTTCCATTCGAAAGCAAGTTAGTACGATACCCCTCAGTTTTATCCTTAAAAATATACTTATATATATTTATATATTTTGGTATAGCATCTTTAGGCCATGCAGGATCTCACGTGAAATTCTCAATCATTACATAATTATGCAGACCCATTTGAATTAGTTATATAAAATATTTTCCGCTAGCACCTCTGTTGGTTATTCTCAGCCATGTATATATATATATATATATATATATATATATATATATGTTAACTAAACTAAGTAAACTAACCAAGTGAAATTCAATAATATATATATATACTCTTATTCAATATATTCAATTCTTGGTAAAATATAGTAGAAAATAAATTTTTACTACTATGTCATCAACCCAGTCTTGTTTAGAAATTAAATCATATCTTATAAATATTAAATTTATTCTAGATGGTACAATTTTATACCTTGCTTTATGAAAAAAGAGTAATATCTTCCTTACAATATGAATTTTTGTGATATGAATGAGATTGATCTGGGTTTCAAGACCGGACCTATGATTTTAAGAATGATCCGAGTTTCAAATGTTGGAAACCGGACTTATGCTCTTATAAAAATGATCCGAGTTTCAAATGTTACGAACCGGGCCTATGCTACTTCAAGAGATCAGGTGCAAATACATGGAATAAATCATGCATGTTTGGGTAAGACGATCGCAGCGTCTACATCCAGTACGAGATGTAGTTACATACAGTACGATATGTAGAGACCATGTGCACTTGTGACCATTGCATTCATTTCCATGCATTCATACATTCATGCATTCATTCAGATATATTGAGTTATTTATTAATCTGCTAAAGTATATGATGGATTAACTTTGTTTTATTTACTAACCTTCTAACGTGTTTGGTGGTTTAGATTTGCCTACTGAGAAATTTATTTCTCACTAGATTTATTTTATGTTTTTAGATGGAAATGAAGGGCAGATTTCTTAAGGCTCTGGAGTAGTTTCGATATATTGAAGAATCTATGTACTAGACTGGATTTTTTTGGAAAAGAGATTTGTACTTGTATGTGTAACACCCCGTAGGCCTCCGACGTGTTATCATTAATAATATCAGATTAGCGTATGAAATAGCAAATATACAGTTCAGCGGAAACACAGGATCGTTTTCTTGATACATTATGTATGGAATCACATAATAGAACCATAAAATCACGCCCCTGCTGATCCAGTTTATCAAAATCAACATAATAAGACAGATAACAGAT